>QRDG01000248.1:461125-538664 GCA_012064385.1 Puccinellia tenuiflora | reverse complement strand
ATTTCTTCACATCACTACCATAGTACCATGCCAACCTCACCTCCCTCCCTGGTGGCTGCCGCCTGCAGGCGACCTCACCACTTCCCAAGACCGCCATTTCCTCCCCTGCACTCCCACCCCACCTAGCCTAACAATCACAGGAACACACTGCTCTGAGAGAGCGATGGGTCACCTGATAACGATCTTGAAGAAGAATTGGTGAGAATACGAAGGAGGTATCATGTTTCTTTGTTGGAAACAAAATCCGGAATCATACACAATAGTTTTTCTCAGTTCCACCATATTAACGATCTTTAAAAAATGAAACCTATGAAAAGATACATAACCCATATATTTGCCACGTATCTAATTTGGAGCAGAGCATCCAGCCAGTATCAAACTAAGGCCTTGATCACAGAATTACCAGGTCAAGCCTAGGAGTGCCAAGAAATATAAATGCAAACTAAAGTATAAGATAAACAAAGTAAGTATAGTATTACCACCAGACGGCTAGTTGTGCAATCAAGTGTAAGAGTCAGCTTTCTGACACCAGTACACATACTGAGGAGATGGAACAAGCTGGCTCCAAACGAATGTCCGTTAGGCTTTATATACAGGGTCATAACTGCAATGTTCGGTAGCCTTGTAATGTCTTCCATCAAGTACTCATAGTTAGTAATTTCCTGCAGTAGAGTCAAGGGAAGTCACAAAAAAGAAGTATAGATGGAAATGACACAAGAAACTAGTTTACAAAGTCAATAACAAACAAGAAATATGGTTCTTTTATCTAGCAAGTCCGAGCTCATGCGCCCCCATGAATAAACAATATATCCATAGTGCAAATGTGTAAGTTAAATGCTGATTGCTCGATGGAAGAAAGAAGTAATGGCTTCTCAGAGGATATCGTGCTACTAAGAAGGATAAGCGATCGGATGCACCAAGCCATGTTTCAGGAATTTAGGGAATGAAAAAAATAAAAAAGTGAGAATATTTATATGTCTATGGCACATTCTTTAAATTGAACTGCAAGTTTCCGAAATGATGGCATAACCCACATAAGAATCAACTTACCAGTGGATAGCGTGGATAGCAAAGCGCCAAACCCAGATTCTGGATGAGCTCAAAGCGCCGCAAAAGCTTCATACAAAAGGTATTGAGTAATTTGTGTAGATGAGCTTGTCCATATACAAAAAAAGGCTGGGTGACCAGTAACTGTAGATTTTCCATCTTGCCAAGCTGGGTGAATGTTGGATCATAATCATCCATCCAATGGAGGGACGCCAGCTGAGGAGCAGAGATGTTTGCAACCGGTTGATTGAAACTGGAACAGAAGCAGGTGGTCAAATTTAAGTGTGCGAGTTGCGGTGCCATGACAGTGAGCTGCTCCAACCCATGCACTGTTTTCAGTTCCAATCGCTTGAGAGACTCAGAATGAATGGTGAAGTTGCCAATACCCCACACATCTCGGACGGTGAGCCTCTGCAGAGATGGGCAGCGCGGTGAGGAAACAGCTTCACCGAGTCTGCACGGACCATGTAGATGAACGGAGACCAGCCAGAGAGCAGCGAGCTGGGCGAATACACCAGAAGGCGGCATGGAGAGCCCAAGAAGAGGCCCTAGTTCGAGCCAGATCGCCGTGGCGTTCTCGAAGCAGGGCAGCACAAAGGCGCCTCTTTCACCGGCCATGGCCTCCGATCCGTTGTGCTTCACCGAGTTGACGAAGCATAGGCATCCGGAGAGGCGCCGCGCGGCGAGGGGAAGCCAGGCCGCCACGGACTCGGGAGAGGCGCCCCGTAGGCCGACGCCGAGGCTGTCTAGGACTGGCGCTTCATGGGCGGCGAGGGCGAGGCGTACGCGCTGGGGGTCATTCTCCTGCCGAAAGTGGAGCTCCGGCAGGAGGGTCCAGAGGCGGCGCCAGCGGCTGGAGAGGACTGAACTGCATCCACTGACTAGCTTGTATCACATACTGAATCAAGCAAAAGTTCTATCAGTAGAAATCATGACAAGAACGCCTAGACATCCATCCATATGTCAAAAGTACGACAAACGTGAAGTATGTTTTAATAGCCTGCACCCTGCAACACAGGGCGATGACACTATAAAACATCTCTGAAGGATATTCTAGATCTCGATGCCCACATCAAGCGCAGTTGGCCGGTGACTTTGACTTGGTACATACAATGGGATGCAAATTTCCAGCATACTTTCGCTTCATTGCTAATTATGCAAAGACTAGATTAGGCAACATGTAGTCAAGCCATAATACGTAGTCCTGGCCTAGAGAAGCTTCGTAGCATCAACTTGAACTTCTTGGCATTGCTTTTTGTGACCGAGCAATGGAAAGTTACTGTCATCTTTTGTAGCACTGTTGCCCATTCGAATAACCGTTTCACAAGAGCAGCTTCATGTTCGGTTCCTCTCAAGCCACTGATTTCTACATCTTGGAGGCAATTCAGCGCAAGTTCCTCGGTTTTCCAGTTTGCTGGCTGATCGCAAACACAGCCTGATGGGCACGCACTTTGTGCCTGAAACAAGGTGCACATCAGCTTAGTAAGATCAGCCGATACGATGGAACTAGAAATTCTAATGCTGGTGGGATATGTAACATGTCTTTAACATATTTACAATAGAATAACACATGGAAACCAGTTCGAAGCCAACCTATTACAGAGAATATGATTGTCTGATGCAAGCACCAAGTCGAACAACAAACGCTTTAATACTTACACGGTCAGGTATTGCGCAATAGATTAAGCATATTGAATTTGAACGAGATCTATAATTGGCCTTAGGCCATTGTTATTTTCTTAGTGATCAAACTTAAGAAAAAAACCAAAGAATAATATTATCTCCGAAATCCTTTTATACCAAGATTGAGCCAGCCATGCAACGACTCAGTTGAATTCACATAACTGCCAGCTGCCAACACAGCAGGATCCTGTCGGAATGGTTCCCAGGCAGTCGTATCCTCTAACTCCGACACAGTTCCACAGCTCCCTCTCTAGCAGCCCCTTTTTTTCCAACAGACTAACCACCTTTAAAACATATTACCACAAACAGAATAAGGATAATATAACCTACCTCGGGGTGGCGAATGAAGCTAAGAGGTAGAAGTGTCAACCTTCTCACACCAGTACACATCCTGAGAATATGAAACACACTTGCTCCAAAGGAATGTCCTTCATGCTTTACAGCCAGGGACAAGTCTGCAATGTCCGGGAGCCTTGTAATGTCTTCCATTAAGTACTGCTGGTTAGTAATGTCCTGCTGTAGATTCATGCAAAGAAACAAAAATGGAAATGACATGAGAATCTTGTTTACAAAGTCAGTACTCAATAACATACAAACAAATGGTCTTTTATGCTAGCTACTTAGCAAGTCAGAGCTTATGTGCTCCTTGAATAACCAATATACTAGGGCAGTGTAGTTGTTGTAAAATAAACGCTAGCAACTTGAAGGCAGTAAAAGGTAACGCCATCTCATAGGATAAAGCTACTATGAAGGACAAATGACTGAGTGTGCTAAGCCATGTTACTGGGGCTTCAGCACAGAAAAATTAAGTTAGAATTACGTTGTATGTCTATGGCTAATTCCTTAATTTGGACTCAAAGTTTACGCAATGATGTCATAACTCGCATAAAAATGAACTCACCGGTGGATAGAAAAGCATGAGAGTGAGTCTCCCGATGAGCTCAAAGCGTCGTAGAAGCCTCAGACAATTGCTATTTAGCACATAATCAAAGTCCTCTTGTCCATATACAAGAAAAGGGGGTGTCAACAGCCACTGAAGATTTTCCATCTTGTCAAGCTGCGCGAATTTGGGATCATATTGATCCGCCCACTGGAGGGAACATAGCTGAGGGGCAGAGATGTTTGCAACCGGTTGATTATTCCTAGAATATTTAGTTAAGCAGCACATCACATATAACTCTTTGAGTGCCGGCGCGACGATAATGAGCTGCTGCAAGCCACGCAGATGCTGTAGCTCGATTTCTAGGAGAGAATCCGAGTGGATTGCCAAGTTGCCTAGACCCCAGGCATGATGGACGGTGAGTTTCCGTAAGGCCGGGCACCGTGGCGAGGATCCCAGCAAACACATCACATAGCATTACAATAATCGATCTTGACCATGTTAGGCAGCTCACAAGATCATAACACATGAAACATAAGGGTGAGAGACTACCAACTAGCTACTGCCATGGACCCGTAGTCCAAGGTGCGACTACTCACACTTCATCCCGGAGGAAGGCATGGCGATGAAGAACCCTCTGGGATCGATCTCCCGTCCGGCTGAGTGCCGGGATCAGCTTCAGATGGGACCCCGAACTAGGGTTCGAGATGACGGCGCGTCGGGGTCGAGTTTCTGGGAAATAATGGACACCTTCACGTTTTTAGGTTTTTTTACGATTTATAGGCATCGGAGGGAGCCGAGGTGGGGCCCCAAGAGCAGGGGCGGGCCCCACCCGCGGGCCAAGGGGGGCCGCTGCAGGAGGCCGCCCCTGCCCTGTGGGGCTCCTTCAGGGCTACCCTTTTGACACGATCTTCGTCTTGGCGAATAAAAAATCTCCGTAAATTTCTAGTGCAATCCGAAAATATTTACAGAAGTAAATTTCTGAAATAAAAAGACAGCAAAAATAGGGAACTGGCACTGGGCATCTTGTCAATAGGTTAGTCCGACAAAATGCTTAAAAATGATATGAATGACGGCAAAAACATGTGACAATATCACAAAACTAGCATGGATCACTAAAAAATTATAGATATGTCAGAGACGTATCAGTCACACGGAAAGGAATAAGTCGGAAAACGAAGAGGCGGATAAGATGCTGAGACACCCTTCAGATGCTAAGCAGTGGGAAGAATTAGACTTTGAATACCCAACTTTTGGGGACGATCCTAGAAACGTCAGCGGATAAGATGCTGAGACACACTTTAGATGCTAAGCAGTGGGAAGCATTAGACTTTGAATACCCAACTTTTGGGGACGATCCAAGAAACGTCAGGTTGGGTGTGAGCATCGATGGGCTCAATCCGTTTGGCAACCAGAGCAGCACACATAGCACGTGGCCCGTGTTTGTATGGATATACAACTTACCCCCATGGTTGTGCATGAAGAGGAAGTACATTCACATGAGCATGCTAATCTAAGGGCCGAAACAACTAGGAAACGACATCAATCTGTATCTCCAGTTCTTGAGAGATGAGCTACACAAGATATGGACTGAAGGGGTCAGCACATGGGACGCCGTCGCGGAAGATTACTTCCCTATGAGATTCGCGTTGATCACGACGGTGTAAGACTATCTCGGTTACGGATATATAGCAGGCCAGGTGGCCCACGGACACTGTGCATGCGTTAGGTGCATGGACGATACAACATATATGCAGCTAGGGAAAGATCCCGGGTCTTAAAAAACAGTGTTCACGGGACATCGAAGGTGGCTTCGTAAGGATGACCCGTGGAGAAAACGCAAAGAGCAGTTTGATGGTACCGTTGAGATCCGAAGAACCCCACGTAAGAGGAGCGGCGAAGAAATCGACATGCTGTTGACAAACTGGGATGAGTGCCCTCCGTCGGGGAAGAAGCAAAAGGCTCCGCCACCACTGCTGAAGGTAAGGAAAACAAGGTCTATTTTCTGGGACTTACCATATTGGAAGATCCTCGAAACACCTCATAGCCTTGATGTTATGCATATCACGAAGAATGTGTGCGAGAGTCTGCTTGGCACCCTTCTCAACATGCCGGAGAGGACCAAAGATGGGCCGAAAGCAAGAAACGACATAAGATCATTGGGCATTAGGAAAGATCTCCACGGAGGACGCCCTGACGATGATAATGATCTGTCCGAGGAGGAGGATACGGAAGGTCGTCGGAAGAGCAAAAAGGCGAAACAGAATGACTATTACTGCCCTCCTTCGTGCTTCACTCTAAGCCAGAAGTAGATCAAACAGTTTATCAAGTGCCTTCTCGGAGTGAAATTTCCTTCCGGTTACGCGGGGAAGATAAGCAGATATCTGGATGCAGCAAAACAAAAGTTCAGCGGGATGAAGTCTCATGACTGTCACGTGCGGATGACGCAGATACTTTCGGTTGCACTCCGAGGGATAATGGACCCACACGTCCGTCAAACGCTATTTGACCTATGCAACATTTTCGACGTCATCTCTCGAAAGTCGATCAGCATGAAGAAAGCCGTAAGCCTACATGAAGAGATCATTGTGATATTAAATGAGCTTGAGATTTACTTCCCTCCCGCATTCTTCGATGTTATGGTGCATTTGCTGATCCATGTCGTGGATGATATCATCCAGATTGGGCCGATGTTCCTGCACGTCATGATGCCGTTTGAAAGGATGAATGGTGTCATCAAAGGATACGTTCGTAACAGGGCAAGTCCAGATGGAAGCATTGTCCAGGGCTATCTCACCGAAGAGTGCATCTCTTTCTGCACTAATTTTTTAGACGTCGAGAACCCTGTTGATCTGCCCGAAGCTCGGCAGCCCGGCTGCGCCGACGCCCCACGACACCAAAGCGCCTGTCCGACGTCGTGCCGGATTGTTATACTTCTAATTAGCTCGTAGCGTAGCTCGTAGTACACACAATTGTATGTGTGCACAACTTCCAAATCTCGATTGCTAGCTCCAACTTGCTCCAAGATCATCCTAGCTATGCCGGAGGAGGCGAAGGAGCTGGCCTTCGCGGTGCGCCGGCGTGATCCGGAGCTCGTCGGCCCGGTAAGACCCACGCCACGGGAGTCCAAGCGCTTGTCCGACATCGACGACCAGCTGCGCAGACAAATGTCGCTGGCCCTCTTTTACCGTGGTGGTGAGGGTGACCCGTCCGGCGTCATCCGGCGCGCGCTTGGTGAGGCGCTGGTGCACTACTACCCGCTGGCGGGGAGGCTCCGCGAGGTGGAAGAAGGGCGGAAGCTGGTGGTGGACTGCACCGGCGAGGGGGTGCTGTTCGTGGAGGCCGAAGCCGACGTGCGGCTGGCGGAGCTTGAGGTGGCCGGCGGGCTCAGGCCGCCGTTCCCGTGCATGGACCAGCTGCTCTTCGACGTTGAGGGCTCCGGCGGCATCCTCGACACCCCCTTGATGCTCATCCAGGTATAATGGTTGCCGTAAAGGAGCTGCGGCCGGATAATTAATGGCGGTTAACCTGCATTCTTTGATCATCAGGTGACCCGGATGCTGTGCGGCGGATTTGTCTTCGCAAACCGCCTCAACCATACCAAGCGTGTCCTCTTCTCCTGGACGCTTTGCTCGGCGACGCGGTGGCGCTGCTGATAAGTGCGCTCCACGCTGGACATGCTGGTGCTGCGTGAACGGCCATGCTTGGCTCTGCAGAACAACATGTTTGTCGTGTCGGACAAGCGGCACGCCAGATTAACCACGTGGACTTCAGGTGGGGCGAGCTGGAGTACGGCGGCTTCAGAACATAAAGCTGAAGCCACCATCTTCGGCGTGGGCTTCTTGGTCGCCGTCAAGGACCAGGACGGGCAAGATGCGGTGGCGGTGCCGACCGTGGCCAGCCATGGAGCTGTTCGTGGCGTCAGTGGGGAAGATTTGCAAGGCGTAGGTTGTGCCGTCGCAAACTGAATGTTTTGGTGATTGGTGTGCAAGTGTCTGATACTCTGATGTGCGTCCGATGAGATCGTCTTCCTTCTTACAAAAGAAGAAACAAATTTGCTCAATCATAGGTTACAGACTCCGGAGTTCACAAATACTGCAATTTTGTACACCAGCGGTTAGGCTGGGCGTCATTACGAAACATCAGCAGGAGATTGGAAGCTCGCTCAAGACTAGAGTACACCTGAAAAATAAGCACATACATCTTCGTCCATAGTGTCCTTACAAGCAGAGACAGATTTTCTGAATCATAGTTATCCTACAACTCAGACTGCTCATATATCTGAATTACATCCACCGACTAGTAGAGCGTTAAATAGGTTTACAGTTTTGTTAGTGATAAGAACTAAAGTTAACAACCATATGCAAAGAGTGCAACTGATACATCCTGCAACATCCCGGAAGGATCTAACACACTCCGACGGTGCTCACACATTTGCACGACCGGCAACTACAGAACGACCACGAGGCACCCGCACAAGCGTTCACGAAGGCGCTGCGGTGCACAAATAGTTTCAGTCATGGTCGATTCACGGTTGCGACTAGATTAGGTAAAGTATTCCCCCTTCAACCATATTTCTGGCCTGGAGAAGCTTTGAATCATCTGGCAGAACTCCCTGGCCTTGCTTTCAGCTACAGAGCAGTCGAAAGTTACTGTCATCTTTTCTAGCACTGTTGCCCAATCGAATAACCGTTTCACAAGGTCAGCTTCATGGTCAGTTGCTCTCAAGTTACTAAACTTTACTTTCTCGAGGCAGTTCAACGCAAATTCATCGGTTTTCCAGTTTGGTGGCTGATCACAAACACAACCTGACAGACACGCAGTTTCTGCCTGAAACATAGTCTGGAAACAACATATTGCAGAAAATAAGATTGTTGTTGTACGCCAATAAAGTTAAGCAACAAATATTATTTAAATATTTACACAAACGGGTATTGTGCTAGCAATATCTACTATGTTTCAAGTGATCAAAGAAGACTTTATTTCCCACTACTCATATCACATCTTATGTGTTGATGCAAGCTGACTAAATCAGTAAGATGGTATTCGTATTTGATTAGACAAGATGGTATTCTTCTTTATTCCGAAGCACAACAGCGAGATCTTAAATTGACCTTACTATCGCTGATATGTCAATCGTCGATTCTGTGATCATAGAAACACTGTACGGTTTGGGTCCCATGCAGGCAACACAGGTGGTACCCTGTAGAGGACTTTGGAGACGCGATTACCTAGATTCAGGCTCCCGTCATGGGTAATAGCCTTATGTCCTATATTTCTCTTTGTTGTTTCGAGGATGACAACAATGTAGGTATAGCTAATCGATATGGGATCTAACCTATCTTGGTAGTTGGTAGCGATCACCATGGCTCCTCTAAAGACTAGGCTTGCTTGTGCAATCTGAGTTGAGTTGTGTTCCTCCCTCCTGCAGAGCCTTTGGTTCCTTTATACATGCACCTTGTCTGTCACAAAGCTCTATCCTCTGCAATTTGGGCTTATAGACGTCACTGTCCTAAATCGAATATCTCATTTAGCTTTAAACGCCGAATATTGCAAAATATATGTAAGATCCGTCCAAGTCCTTCCCTAATACAATAGGGTAAGGTGTTCAAGAAGATCCCCTAGGTCTCATATAAGAGTACAAATACGTCATCTCGTAAGTATTGTTTGGTATCTTTGAATGTTGTTTTCCACTACACATCATCAGATTCATCACTTAGGCCATAGTTATTGATGAAACCTTTAAAAACACGTGACTGAAGAATAGTAGTGTATTAATATTTCCTCCTAAATCCTAACTATTTTTTTAAAGATTGAGCCTGCCATGCAATGACATAGTCAACTCAGTTCACTGTCGCATAGTCTAATGGGAGCTGTGTGATCCTTCCTAGAGGGCCTTCTCCTCTAACTCCGGCCACAATACCTTGCAAAGAGTGAGGGAGAGGTCACCTAAGAACATTCTTAAGAAAGAGCAGACAAAACGACAGAGGTATTCTGTCTCTATGATAAAAACAAAATCCTGAATGATGCCCAATATTTTTTCTCATTTCCGCCGACTACAATATTTGGAAAAAGAAAAAAATTGTCAAGCCATGACAGCTTGGAGTAAGATGCATTGTCATTGGTAGATACAAAAGACACATATTTGTTACATATCAAACTTGCAAAGCATCCAAAATCAAACGAACACCTATGGCCAACTAGCAACTCAAGCTGAAATATAAATGGACACACGGGTATTAAATATAAACAAAGAAAGGATAGTATTACCTCTGGGGAACCACTTACGTAAATAAGTGGAAAATGCAGCTCACTTTTTTCGAAACCGAGATACAACTTTCTCACACCAGTACATATGCTCAGAACATGGTACAAACTGGGTCCACATGAATGTCCCTTTGCCACTATATCCAGGGTCAAGTTTGTAATGTTGGGGAACCTTGTAATGTCTTCCATCAAGTACTCGCAGTTAGTAATGTCCTTCTGTAGATTCATGGGAAATCACAAAAAAGGATTGCATCTGACGGTTAGTAAAGCACAAAAACATCTTGTTCAAAAAGTTAATAAAAACACAAGAAATGGTTCTTTTATGCTGGCAAGTTTGCTCATGTGTCCCATTGAACAACCGATATATTAGTGAAGAGGCAGTTGTTTGTAACTGCAACACTAACTATTCAAATGCAGAAAAAAGTTATGCCATGGCAGAGGACAGATAACTACTAGGAAGGATAAACACTAAAGATCCATGTTTGGAGACTTGAGCAAAGAAAAACATGTGAGAATTTTGTCGACTACAATAAATTCCTTAATTTGAACTTTCTGAAATGATGGCATAAACAACATACAAACAAACTTACCGCTCCAAAGAGAAGTATGACTGTTAGATGCTCGATGCTGCGCCAGCGCCGTAAAATCTCCATACAATAGCTATTTTGTAATTTATGGTCAACATCTCCAATTGCCCCATATACAAGAAAACTGCTTGTAGCCAACATCTTGACATTTTCCATCTCGCTAAACTGCGTGAATCTTGGATCATAAGCATCCCTCCAATAAAGCGACACCAGCTGAGGGGCGGAAATGCTTGCAACAGGTTGATTATCACCGGAAGGTTTAGCAAAGCACGACGTCACATCTAACAGTTCGAGTGCCGGCGCCACGATAGTGAGCTGCTGCAAGTCATGCAGATACTGTAGTCCGATTTCCAAGAGAGAATCAGAGTGGATTGCCAAGTTGCCTAGACCCCAAGCTTTACGGACTCTGAGTTTCCGTAAGGCCGGGCAGCGGGGCGAGGAGACAACGTCACCGAGCATGCACGGGCCATGTAGCTTGACGAAATCCAGGAAGAGATCGGTGAGGCCAGCGAATACGCCGAAAGGAGGCACAGGAAAGCCAAGATGGCCTAGTTCGAGGTGGATCGAAGTGGCGTTCTTGAAGCAGGGCAGCTCAAGGTTGAGTCCTTCGGGGGCCTTGTCGCGCTGCGTCGCCGTGATGTGCACATGGCCGGAGAGGATGGGAGGCCAGGCGGCCACGGACTCGCGAGAGGCGTCCTTTAAATAGACGGAGGCGAGGCAGTGCACCGGAGCTTCATGGGACTTGAGGGCGTTGTACATGGTGATCCCAGTAGCAGCCGTCCCGCCGAAGAACCAGATCTGCGGGAGCAGCTTCCAGAGGCGGCGCCAGCGAGTGGAGAGGACGCTGGTCCGCGCGGCGACAGCGGCGTCCAGGAGCTTGACAAGGATGTGGATGAGAACGTCGTCGGGAAGCTTGCTGAGGCGGTCCTCGCCGTCGCCGCTATCGGAGAGCTCAGGTTCCTTGGCAGGGATCTCCCCGCCGTTGCCGGTGGATGGGGAACGGGATCGCCGCCGCTTCACTGGGAGTGCGAGTGGAGTGTGGGAACTGGGAAGCTGTCGGCACTGGGTCCTGCTAGGGTTTTGATTTGTTTGTGGGCACTGGGAGTGCAAATACTAGGCCCAACAGCACATGGCCCAACAGCACATGTCCCCAAGAAATCAAAATATAGTACTGTGATCCTAAATAATGTTGGTGTCAAAATCTCTGAAATCTTTAAACGCGTGAAATATTATTGTTTGGAAGCCTGAATAGGAGCAGCCTCCTATGATGTAATTGTATAGGAGAAGCCTGATTAGGGTATCATCATGTATGGCCAACTTTGCAAAAAGGGACAGATGCAGTTGTATTCTTAATTGGCGGAAAAAATGATTTCAGAGGTGTGCTTCGAGAAAATGATTTCCCAGGTGTGCTATTCATATCCTTGTATAAATTTAGCAAGAAACTATCTTATTAATTTCTCACAAGTGACACCCGGTCCAATGCTTGCCTATTTGAATGTCGCCAACTTTTGGACGAGAAATGCATGTCAATGTGGTTCATACTCAATGAGGCAAACAGATTGATGAATGGGAACTACAACTCTTCGGGAAAGAAGAGAATCAGAACAAGGTAAGCCCAAGACAAGAGCATCAGAAGATCGAGCAAGCAATATATAAGAAGCAAAAAATATGTGACATGATTATATGTAAGTTCACTAAATGGATATAGCTAACATCAGCACAGCAATTTGGCAAATGAGAATCATGTGACTACATATGTTGACATTTTGAAGCAGCATCACCTCGACTTGCCCCCCTATGACTCGAAATTTTGTGTCTGTCATAGACTCATATACAGACCAATAAACACCCACAACTCAATGGGGTACTCCCTATTAAAACTCAACTGCGTACAAATGTCATATCTAAGAGAATAATTAGATTGCAGGTCATTATGGAACAACAAAGTATAATCTCTTTTTGTACTACTGCGTTGATCATGCTCAGACGAACAAAGGCTAACTGTGCATCTGAACTGCTTAGTTATGACCCCAAAAAATGTGGTTCATGCTCAATGCTAGCCCTGAATATCTGTACAAGGAGTGGCAAACAGATTGATGAATGGGAACTACAACTCTTTAGAGGGGGTCATCACTGCTCCATCTACAACACAAAATGCAATGCTCTCTGTCCCGCCGATCATTCATTGCCTCAATTTACACCACGGTTAACTGTTGTGCCAAGAACTAACATTTAGATATCCACATACGAAGAGTACAGTAAACAAACCATCAAGCATGTCTGGTACGTCCAGTAACATATATAAGATATTGGCAAAAGGTGCAACTTGTGCAGCCTCTAACATCTCAGAATGGTATACCAGATTCTGATGTTCACAAACATTCCAGTTGGTACTGAGAACGAGACATAAGAACTACAAAACGACCACCAGCATAAGCGACAAGCTCCTTGAACATGCAAAATGTTCTTGAACAAGTGGCGTTAACGATACGACTAAATCAGGCGAAGTGTGGCCCATTCAGACATATTTCTGGCCTTGAGAAGCTTTGTATCATCTGGCAGAACTTCTTGGCCTTGCTTTCAGAGACTGGGTGATCAAAAGTTACTGTCATGATCTGTAGCACTGTTGCCCAGTCGAATAACCGCTTCACAATCGCAGCTTCATAGTCAGTTTCTCTGAAGTTACTAATTCGTACTTCTACTTCTTTGAGAAAATTCAGTGTGAGTTCCTCAGTTATCCAGTTAGCTGGCTGATAGCAAACACAACCTGATGGACACACAGTTTCTCCCTGAAACAAGGTTCAGAGCAGCGTAATATGATTAATTGATATGATTAAATGCCATAGCATGAGAATGATGCAACTAGGAATTCCGAGGCTGCCTGGATATTTAAGATATTTCTCTTAACAACTTTACAAAAGAGAAAGACCTGGAAATTAGTTTGAAGCCAACCTGCTGCGGAGTATATGACTGTTCTATGTAAATACAAAGTCACACAATAAATATTATTTTAGTAGTTATACACAGTTTGGTATTGTGCTTTTCTTTGGAACAAAGTCGGGTATTGTGCTATCAGTGAGCCATACTGAACGGATCTTCAAGCAAGGACCGATATTATGACTATTTCATCAAGATTGAGCACGCCATGCAATGACAAGTACAATTCACATCACTGCCATGCATCTCTAACGAGAGTTGCCATAATCTCCTACAATTCCGAGAGCTCATATCAGGAAGACGCAATTTCTTCACATCACTACCATAGTACCATGCCAACCTCACCTCCCTCCCTGGTGGCTGCCGCCTGCAGGCGACCTCACCACTTCCCAAGACCGCCATTTCCTCCCCTGCACTCCCACCCCACCTAGCCTAACAATCACAGGAACACACTGCTCTGAGAGAGCGATGGGTCACCTGATAACGATCTTGAAGAAGAATTGGTGAGAATACGAAGGAGGTATCATGTTTCTTTGTTGGAAACAAAATCCGGAATCATACACAATAGTTTTTCTCAGTTCCACCATATTAACGATCTTTAAAAAATGAAACCTATGAAAAGATACATAGCCCGTATATTTGCCACGTATATAATTTGGAGCAGAGCATCCAGCCAGTATCAAGCTAAGGCCTTGATCATAGAATTACCAGGTCAAGCCTAGGAGTGCCACGAAGTATAAATGCAAACTAAAGTATAAGATAAACAAAGTAAGGATAGTATTACCACCGGACGGCTAGTTGTGCAATCAAGTGTAAGAGTCAGCTTTCTGACACCAGTACACATACTAAGGAGATGGAACAAGCTGGCTCCAAACGAATGTCCGTTAGGCTTTATATATAGGATCATAACTGCAATGTTCGGTAGCCTTGTAATGTCTTCCATCAAGTACTCATAGTTAGTAATTTCCTGCAGTAGAGTCAAGGGAAGTCACAAAAAAGAAGTATAGATGGAAATGACACAAGAAACTAGTTTACAAAGTCAATAACAAACAAGAAATATGGTTCTTTTATCTAGCAAGTCCGAGCTCATGCGCCCCCATGAATAAACAATATACCCATAGTGCAAATGTGTAAGTTAAATGCTGACTGCTCGATGGAAGAAAGAAGTAATGGCTTCTCGGAGGATATCATGCTACTAAGAAGGATAAGCGATTGGATGCACCAAGCCATGTTTCAGGAACTTAGGGAATGAAAAAATAAAAAGTGAGAATATTTATATGTCTATGCCACATTCTTTAAAGTGAAGTACAGGTTTCTGAAATGATGGCATAACTCACATAAGGATCAACTTACCAGCGGATAGCTAAGCGTGAAAAACAGCTTCTCGATGAGGTCAAAGTGCCGCAAAAGCTTCATACAATAGGTATTGAGTAATTTGTGTACATCATCTAGCCCATATACAGAAAAAGGCTCGGTGACCAGTAACTGTAGATTTTCCATCTTGCCAAGCTGGGTGAATGTTGGATCATAATCATCCATCCAATGGAGGGACGCCAGCTGAGGAGCAGAGATGTTTGCAACCGGTTGATTGAAACTGGAACAGAAGCAGGTGGTCAAATTTAAGTGTGCGAGTTGCGGTGCCATGACAGTGAGCTGCTCCAACCCATGCACTGTTTTCAGTTCCAATCGCTTGAGAGACTCAGAATGAATGGTGAAGTTGCCAATACCCCACACATCTCGGACGGTGAGCCTCTGCAGAGATGGGCACCGCGGTGAGGAAACAGCTTCACCGAGTCTGCACGGACCATGTAGATGAACGGAGACCAGCCAGAGAGCACTGAGCTGGGCGAATACACCGGAAGGCGGCATGGAGAGCCCAAGAGGCCCTAGTTCGAAATTTTCAAAAAAAAAAAAAAAAGAGGCCCTAGTTCGAGCCAGATTGCTGTGGCGTTCTCAAAGCAGGGCAGCACAAAGGCGGCTCTTTCACCGGCAATGGCCTCCGATCCGTTGTGCTTCACCGAGTTGACGAGGCATAGGCATCCGGAGAGGCGCCGCGCGGCGATTGGAAGCCAGGACGCCACGGACTCGGGAGAGGCGCCGTCCCGTAAGCCGACGGCGAGGCTGTCTAGGACTGGCGCTTCATGGGCGGCGAGGGCGAGGCGTACGCGCTGGGGGTCATTCTCCTGCCGAAAGTGGAGCTCCGGCAGGAGGGTCCAGAGGCGGCGCCAGCGGCTGGAGAGGACGCTGGTCCGCGCGGCGACGGCGGTGTCCAGGAGCTTGAGGAGGATGTGGATGAGAATGTCTTCGGGAAGCGCGCTGAGGCGGTCCTCGCCGTCGCCGCAATCGGAGAGCTTGGGTCGCTTGGAGGGGATCTGCCGGTCGCAGTGCTCCATGGAGGATCCGAGGATGGACTTGGTCCCGACGAGGTCGCCGTTGCCGGTGGATGGGGAACGCCGCCGCCGGTGGATGGGGAAAGCCGCCACTTCAAATGTGCGAGTGTAGGAAGGCGGTCGCCGTTGCCGGCGGATGGGGAACTCGCCACTTCCTCCTGGGACCTCCTGTATATCGCTTCAGAGCGACCCTCCACACCCGCGTCGCCTACAAGGAGTACTAACTGGGCCGGCCCAATTTCCGTGACCGCGTCAAGCTGTTTCACTGTTTCTTCGCGGGAGCACGCACGAGTCTACGTGACTGTTTGTTCACAGCGCGACGCGACGAATTTTCCGTGGCTGGATTATGAGAGCCCGTTCACAGCGCGAAACTTTTCGTTCAAAAATTCATTCAGTGAAAAACATTTTGAACAATTTTAAAAATTGAATAGAAAAAAGGTCGGTGAACAATAATTATTTTTGAACAGATTTAAAAAGTGAACAGAAAAATTTTATGAACGAAAGTTATTTTTGAACGATTTCAGAAGTGAACAAAAATTATTTTTGAACAATTTTAAAAAGTAAACAAAAAAGGTAGGTGAACAAAAAATATTTTTTAACAGATTTAAAAAGTGAACAGAACATAATTTCTTTTTTTCAAATTTAAACATTTATTAAAAAATTGAATAAATTTTAATTTTGAACATTTTTCATCGCTAAATCAATTTTCAACTTTAAACAGAAAATGTCGGTGAACGAAAACTATTTTGACCTTTTTAAAAATCAACAGAAAATGTCGGTGAACAAAAACTATTTTGGAACAATTTTAAAAGTGAACATAAAATATTGGTGAACAAAAATTATTTTTGAACGATTTTAAAAAGTGAACAAAAAAGGTCAGTGAACAAAAATTATTTTTGAACAGATTTAAAAAGTGAACAGAAAAAAGATTTACGAACGAAAGTTATTATTGAATTATTTTAAAACTGAACGATAATTATTTTTGAACGATTTCAAAAAGTGAACAGAAAAAGGTCGGTGAACAATAATTACTTTTGAATAGATTTAAAAAGTGAACAGAAAATTTTTATGAACAAAAGTTATTTTCGAACAATTTTAAAAGTGACGAAAATGATTTATTTTTGAACGATTTTTAAATTAAACAGAAAAATAAAAAATGTCGGTGAACAAAATTATTTTTGAACGATTTTTGAAGTGAACAGAAAATATCGGTGAATGGAAACTATTTTTGAACGATTTTAAAAATGAACATAAACATATCGGTGAATAAAAACTATTTTGACAATGAATAAACTTTTTAAATTTTAAAAATAAACATTTTTTGAATAAGAACAAATTTTAAATGTAAACATTTTTTGAAACATTTTTCAAAAATCATAAAAAAGCAAAAAATGAGAAAAGAAAAAATATTGAAAAATAACGAAAAGTAAGAATAAAAAAACAAAAACAAAAAAATAACTAAGAAAACAAAAAAAGAAATAGAAAAGAAACGAAAAAAGTAAAGAAAAAGAAAAACGAAATTAGAAAAGGAAACAGAAAAAAAGAAAAGCAAAAAAGAAAGAAAAGAAAAACTAAAAAAGAAAAACGAAAACGAAAACGAAAAAACAAAGGAACTAAAAAAACGAAAACAGAGACAGAAAAGAAAAAACGAAATGGGCCGGCCCAGTAACGCGACGCTTCAGGCGACGCTACCGGAATCCATCGCTAATGAGCGATATATAGGATTCGGCCTTCCTCCTAGGTCAAGGTCAAGAGAAATCAACGGGCTACGAGGGCTATCCTTGTTTCTTTGTGGGCTACTGTAAAAGGTAAGGCAACGAATAGCCCCACCAGCACACGGCCCATTTATAATCTCCAAGAAATCAAAATGTAACTACTTACATAATTCTTCTCCTCAAAAAAAAAACTACTCCCTCCGTCCCGAAATAGATGTCGCGGGTGTAGTACAAATTAAATTTTGCTCATTAGTCCAAAACGTTTCATAATTAATTCTAATTAGTCCCAACTTGCCCGTCGCCATCGGCGCGCAGGACCTAACCGTCGCCGTCGGCGCGCAGGACGGAGCGCGTCCTCACCGTTGCCGGCCGCGACAAGGAAGGAGTTCTTCCTCGCCGTCGCCGGCCGTGCATAGGAGGGAGCTCGTCCTCGCCGTCGCCGGCCACGCCCAGGAAGGATCTCGTCCTCGCCGTCGTCGGCCACGCGTAGGAGGGAGCTCATCCTCGCCGTCGCAAGTCGCGCACAGGAAGGAGATCGTCCTCGCCGTCGTCGTATACACGCAGGAGGGAGCTCGACCTCGCCGTCGCCATCCGCGTGCAGGAGGGAGCTCGACCTCACCGTCGCCTTCCGCGAGCAGGAAAGACCTCGACCTTGCCGTCGCTGTCTGCGAGCAGGAGGGAGCTCCTCCTGCTGCGCCGGTGAAGCTCCCCTGCCTCCTCCTCGTCCTGCTGCTGCAGCGTGGAGATCCCCTGCCTCCTCCTCCTGTTCCCCTTCTTCCTGCACAAGGATCTCGCGACCTCCTGCTGGCTGCTGCTCCCTTGACTCATCCTGCTAATGTCCCCGCGGAGCTTGTGAAGAAGAAGTTCCATTGGCATTACTAGCGATGGGCCGGGCCTGTTGGATTACTAGTACTAGTAAATTTTTTTTTTGATTTTTCGGAGGGCAGGCTGAAGCCTGCTTAAGCCTGCCTACTGGACTCGCCTTTGGATCGCCTGAGAGGCGTCGCGCGGCGATTGGAAGCCAGACTGCCATGTACTCGGGAGAGGCGTCCTTTAAACGGACGTCGAGGCTGCCTAGGACCGGCGCTTCATGGGATTCAAGGGCGGTGCGGATGCCGATGGGATCAGCTGCGGCGTGGAACCAGAGCCTCGGGAGCAGCTTCCAGAGGCGGCGCCAGCGACTCGAGAGGACGCTGGTCCGCGCGGCGACGGCGGCGTCGAGGAGATTGATAAGGATCTGGATAAGAACGTCGTCGGGAAGCGCGCTGAGGCGGTCCTCGATGCCGCCGCCGTCGCCGACATCGGAGAGCTTGGATCGCTTGGCGGGGATCTCCCCGTCGCAGCGCTCCATGGATGAAGAGGGAGCTGGCGCGACTCAACTCGGGATCACACTCGCTCGCTAGCTGGAGATCGGGTAGGGGGGTGGTGGATTCGCCGACGCAACTGCCATTGTTGTGGACGGGGAATGGTTCGAGCCGCCGCCGCCGAGCGACAGTGAACGGGGAATGGGAAAGGGCTGGTCAATGGGGCATGGGGGCAACTTGGGTAGGATCACGCAAAAAAAACATATTTGCGAATTGCTAAAAAATCTGAAAAAAATTGACAACATACATCTCGGTACTTTGCCCAATGTCAAAAAATTTCAGCTCAAAATTTGACCTACAGCGTGAGAAACAAAAAAGACAAATTTCGGTGTGAATAGTACAAAACACTGTGTACTCAAATCTGACACTATTCACACCGAAATTTGTCTTTTTTGTTTCTCACGCTGTAGGTCAAATTTTGAGCTGAAATTTTTTGACATTGTGCAAAGTACCGAGATGCATGTTGTCAATTTTTTTCAGATTTTTTAGCAATTCGCAAATATGTTTTTTTGCGTGATCCTACGATCTCACCTAAAGGTGAGATCCTATGCAAGTCTTCCCCGTCAATGGTGGCGTTGTCTCCACTGCGGGAGCAGAGCTAAGGTGTGGATGGGCCACCAGTTATGGGCTCTATCTGGGTTTGGGTGCATGAGAACGTATCCAGTGCACCGGGTGAATTAGTGCACCCGGTGCACCCATCTCAGATTTTGCACCAAAAAAGTTTTCAAAAAATCTGAAAAAAAGTTTTGACATTAATATAACATAAATATACATCGTCGAAAAAATTCAAATCTAAATCTGAAACACAACATCAACAGTGAGAAAGACAAATTTGTTATCAATGTTGACAATGGGCCAAATTTAGAGCCCAACAATATTTTGAAATTTTGTGACAAGTTAGATACGAGTATTATGTATGTCAAAACTTTTTTTCAGATTTTTTGAAAACTTTTTTGGTGCAAAATCTGAGATGGGTGCACCGGGTGCACCAATTCACCCGTGCACTGGATACGTTCTCTTGGGTGCACCCCTTTAGTACCAATCGACCGGACCCCTTTGTTTTTTTTCCGCTCAAAAAAAAAACACAGTAGAACACGTATGGCCGTCTCCTTGATCTACGCATCCACATATAAAACACAGTAAGTAAACGATCCAACACGTATGAACAGTCTAGTACACCCTGCTAATATAAATAAGGCAGTGCCAAAGAGTGCAATAGATACAGCCAGATGATCTACCAGACTCTGATTTACACAAAGGGTGCAATACATACTGAGATGAGATACGAGTACTACAAAACGACGACAAGGGTAAGCGACAAGATCTGGAGCATGACAACAACGTGTTTGGTTCGGTGGAATTGGAGATAGGGAATGGGAGTTGCGGGGATGTGGGAGTTAAAGTACCTCGTATGGTTGGGGGGACTGGGAATTGCCAATGAAAGAGGTAAGGGAATTGAGGAGGCCGACTCCCTCGTATCTCTTCCCTAGGGAGAGGTGGTAATTGAGGCGAGACAGGGAATTGGAAAAAGAAAAAAAAATCCACGCTCGTTTCTCACGTCCCGCAACCGAAGGCCGCGAAAATCTTCGCTAATTCGCGGGAAAATCCTCTCTATATAAGCCTCCAACAGCCTCCTCTCTATTTTCCCCAAAATCGGCAGCTCTAGCCGCCTCCCGATCTATGCTGAGGAGACGCCAGGTGCCTTCAGAGCTCAGGTACGTTGTTCATCCTCTTGCAATTATTTTTTTGTGAGTAATCACAGGCAAATCGTACCATCTTGGCACCCTTATTCCTCTTGTACTCATCTAGCTATATCTGATGCGTACAAATTTTTAACCGTTCTAGTATTCCTTTCACATATCGATCTAGATCTGTTCCCCTTTTTTTATTTTCGTTTTCCTCTGTTAACTTATTTTGATTGCTATGGTTTCCCTAATTTTCCTCTCTCTTTTATAGATCACAAGCAAGAGTCAAGAGGTCACAGGTATGTAGCGATGCATTGATTTGTCCTCCATTTATTTTCTAAGAAATTGTGTGTCTCTCTCTCGCTTTGCATCTGATTTGGTTTTAGAAAAATAGTTGGGAAACCTAGATGTGATTAATCAGTAGATGAACTCTAGTATGAATTTATTAGTGAGGGAAATTGATAGTATTAAGATGCAAATACTCTGTTGCGCCGACTAGCTGATGCGGCCGCTACCGCTTGCTGAATGCTGACTGCATATTGGCGCCTGCACGTATAGAGAACGAACTGCATGATACTTGGTTACTGCTTTTTGTACTTCTTAACTTCAGATTTACAAATGATATACGTACATGTTTTCTCCAAGCGTAGGTGTGCTAAAAATAAGTATGATAAGCACTGCATTAATTTGATTCATTTATCTAAATGCACATATATATATACAGAATGGAGGGGGACTTGATCCATATCAAAATGCATCATGGGGGTTCCTTTTGAAAGTGCATGGTTGCCCCCATGCATGGTTTTGGTAATTAATGACAATATCTATGGACTAATATTTGCATTGAGCTATATTTGTAGGTGTCCATTAGCTTGCTTGTCTCCATGTGTTGGAGTCAAGGTTTAGGGAAGAAGATCAAGGCCAAGGTGTTCGTCATCGAGAGAAAGGCCAAGTGAAGATATGCCGAAGGAGTGCTTTCCCCATCTTGGTGTATGGGGGAGCGTCATGTGAATCTTCACCAAGCAAGGCGCGATCAAGAAAGGTGGTTCGTCTTGAGGAGATGAATATCTTCTTCTTCGACCTCAAGTGGATTTATGCGCAAGGCAAAGGTATGATCTTGATAGGGTTTCTATTTTACCGGTCTCATGTTGTTTAGTGAGAGACCGGGTTATAGGATAGATAGCCGTACTATCAAGAGGGGCTCTCGACCTAGTATCGTGATCGTATCGTTCGTGGAGAGCTCAAACCTTTGCATCCATGCAATCATCTTTATTGGTTCTTATTTGGCTTTTATCCATGTGAGAATTTAGAGCTTGTGTTCATCTCCATACCAAGCTCTAGTTCATCAAAAACGGATCTCATGAATATCTTCTTGCGTTTTTGATATCGGAGGTTTTACCGGTTTGTTTCTTCTTCGAGAGGTCAAACTCTCTCCTTATGTTTTCCTCCTCACATGATAGACTATGATGTGTATATGCATGATCTTGTAGGGCTTGTGATTATCTTCGAAACAAGCCCAAGATCATAGAAAACGGAGTCTTGATGAAAAGCTTGTGCATTTTCGGTTTTGGAGATTTTGCCGGTTCATCCGTTTGGAAGGTTTCACCTTTCTAACCCTTTGCACAATCTCCCTTGCTTGTTTCAATATTTTCAGTTTTTGTAGTGTAAGCTCTTGTCGTCCTCTTTCCAACAAAATTGGATTCACTCGATTCGGAGCTTCCACGCAAAAGTTATTCAGTTTCAGGGTTCTGCTGTTTTTCAGGCACCGGAAGTACCGGCCACGCGGGCGGTACTACTGCTCGGAACTTCCGGAGGAACTTCCGGAGCCCAGTACCCTTACGAAAATTGGGTACTGGACTCCAAACGGAAGTACCACCGGAAGTAGTACCGGTACTTCCGCCAAACCGGAAGTACCGGTGCTCCCAGCGGTACTACCGCCCGGAACTTCCGGAGTTTCTTCCGGAGCCCAGTGCCGCTTGCGAAAGTTGGGTACTGGACTCTTAACGGAAGTAGCACCGGAAGTGGTACCGGTACTACCGCTAAACCGGAAGTACCGGTCCTTTTTCCGGTACTACCGGTGCTGCGCTTTTGTTCGGCTGATAGCCGTTGGGGATGTTTTTATATGGGGCGGTAGTACCGCCCTTTGGGCCGGTACTTCCGGTCCTGCGGGTTTCTGAGCCCCAACGGCCAGATTCCCAGGGCTCCCTTTTAAGGGGTCCTTCTTCCCCATTGGTTCAACACTTCTTCCAATCTTTTGAACCTCTTCAAGCTCTCTCTCCTCCATTGTTGCACATCTTTGAGAGCTTGATTCCTCCACTTCCCTCCAATGATTCTTGCCCATCTTTAGGGAAACAAGAGAGGAGATCTAGATCTACCATTCCACCAATCAAATCCTCCTCTAAGTGAGGGGAACCTAGTGGATCTAGATTTAGGGTTGCTTTGTGTTCTTCCCTTTGTTCTTCCTCTCTTATTCCCCCCAAAGCATTTGTTGCTTGGTTGGAATTTGAGAGTGAAGGACTTGACCACTTAGTGTGTTCTTGCCTTTTGCATTTGGTGCATAGGTTTGAGTTCCCCACGGTGATACGTGGGATTGAAGGTTGAGAAGCTTGTTACTCTTGGGTGCATTGTGTTCCCAAGAGCTTGTTGCCTCTTGGGTGCATTGTGTACCCTAGACGGTTGGAGGTGCCGCGAAGTCTTCGCTTGTGGAGCTTCGGCACGAGTTTGGGAGCCCCCAATTAAGTTGTGGGTGTGTGCCCCAAGAGAAGTTGTAAAGGGCTCCGGAATCCGCCCCAAAGGATTCCGATAGTGGAAGGTGAACCAATCCCTTGGGTGAGGTTCATCGGAGAATAGGGTGAGGCCTTTGTGGCATCTTGAGTAGGCCTCTTGTGGCGAGCTCACACCCCTCCAACGAGACGTACTCCCTTAACAAGGAGGAACTCGGGAATACATCCTCGTCTCCGCGTGCCTCGGTTATTTCTATACCCGAGCTTTACTTATGCAATTTACATTGTGATAGCCTTCGTGCTTGAAGTCATATATATTGCTATCACCTTGTTGTTTTATTGCTTAGCATAAGTTGTTGGTGCACATAGGTAACCCTAGCATATTAGGTTGTTGGCTTGTTAATTTAAACACATAGTTTTATTCCGCAATTATCAAGCCCCTAATTAGAAAAAGTTTTAATCGCCTATTCACCCCCCCCCCCCCTCTAGGCGACATCCGGGCATTGTTTGTTCTTTCACCTTTTCAATGGAAGGTCCACTTACTTATGATGGTGGCGAAGTATCTATTTTCCGAGTCTGTGACAGTGAGCGTATATCGTACTTTCGCCTAGTTCTCATGGCTAAAGACGTAGGTTTCAAGGATGGTGATGAGTTATTTTATTCAGTACCTGAGTGTAGCCTTGATGATGGAATTGATCTGCTCCATGATGATAATTCTGTTCTTAAAATGGTGAACTTCGCAAAGAAACACAACTTTGCAGAGATATATGTTAAGCATAAAGGCAGTGAAAGCATTGTTGTTAATCAAAGATCTGGTGCAGGCAGTAAGGAGAAACTTGCAGAGGAGGTACTTTACTTAAAAAATGATCTTTTCTACATGCATTATTAATCTTTGGTGCTAATGTGTGATTCCCTGGTTGCTTGCTAGTTAGTTTTGTGTGCCTGCTTGTTTGATGTGTATTGCCTGGTACCTTGTTTCTTTATAGACGATGCTTGTACTTAGCGAAACTTAATATTCTTAATATCCTAATTTTGTGGTACTCTATATAATTGTTTTTGGCAGATATGGCACGCCCACCAACAAACCGGAAAATCATAATGTTATGGCACACAATGAGGCAACGGAGAGTGAAAATACTCATAATATTATATCTGTTGTCACAAATGTTCATAATGTTAATTAGGAGGAGTCGATGTAGGATGCGCCGCATTAGGCAACCTTCTTGGTATGATCCAGTCATTCGAGCACAAACACTAAACAAAAAAATACGAGTAAGCGATACAGATTGCATTTACCAGCTAAGGATGGATAGGCGTTGTTTCCAAGTGTTATGTTCTTTGGTAAGAGAAATAGGTGGGGTAAAGGACACCAGGAACATGAGCGTGGATGAAATGGTTGCTATGTTCCTTCACATACTTGCACACGATGAGAAAAATTGAGCAATCCATCATGATTTCCAAAGGTCGCCTGAATCAGTAAGTCGGAATTTCCATAAAATTCTAGACGCGGTTTTAAAACTCTGGAGAGTGTTGCTTAAGAAGCCTCGACCAATTCCTGCCAATTGCACGGATGCAAGGTGGGCGTGGTTTAAGGTATAGAATCAATATGTAAACATTAGAACCCCGTTTTAGGTATAATTATACCCTTGGTCTAACATGTTCATGTTCTTACCACAGAACTGTTTAGGTGCCTTAGATGGGACATACGTAGAAGTTCATGTGCCCAAAATTGACAAACCGAGATTTCGTTCAAGAAAGAAGGAAGTTGCAACGAATGTTCTTGGTGTATGTTCGCCAGACATGCAATTTATTTATGTATTGCCGGGTTGGGAAGGATCTGCAGTTGATGGGAAGGTGCTTAGAGATGCTTTATCAAGACCAAATGACCTTAGGATTCCTCGTGGTAAGAGAGAGTTTAAAATGATCCATGTTAATTAGGTGTATATACTTTGTCCACAATTAACAAACACATACATATATTCCTGCTGTATAGGATGTTATTACCTAGTTGATGCTGGATACAAGAACTGCGAAGGATTTCTTGCTCCATATAGAGGCCAACGGTACCATCTAAATGACTGGAAGAATCCCCCGAATACAAAAGAAGAATTGTTTAACATGAAGCATTCATCAGCCAGAAATTGTGTTGAAAGGACTTTCGGCTTGCTGAAGATACGTTGGGCTATCATTAGGAATCCCTCTTATTATCCATTTGACACACAAGTTGATATAATTTTAGCCTGTTGTTACATTCACAATCTCATACGCCAACAAATGTGTATTGATCCTTGTGAAAAATATCTGGATGAGTACATGCAAAGTCTTCAGCAACAGCAAGTAAATGAGGATGTCATTCAGTCCACGGAAGCATCTTCACAGTGGACCGAGAAAAGAGACAAGTTAGCCGATGAAATGTGGAAAGCTTGGAAAGAGAAAAGAGGAAACAATTGATGCATGCTAGTATATGCTAGGTGTAGTACCTTAAATGTTTACTTAGCTATTTGTGTGTGTCGAAACATTCTTTCATACTGTTTGTTTTTCTCCCCTGTGTCATAGTACCATATGTTTAGTTCTCATGTTAATGTGCGAACACCTCATGATTGTTTTCTCCCATATGTATTTTCCTTTATGACAATTTAATTATTTACTCTTTGCACACACCTATTTCATTGTCATATTTATGAACTAGCAGAATACAAAGTCAAAGGGGAGCAAACTTACATAAAAAAGAGATAAGAGAACATGGACAGCCGAGGAGGAGAAGTTACTTATTGATATTCTCCATCAAATGAATGACTCTTCTTGGAAAGTAGACACTGGTCACAAGTCTGGGTATCTCACATACATTGAGAAGGAAATGGCTAAAGTGTTGCCACATGCCGATCTGAAAGCTGATCCACACATCAAGTCGAAAGTGAAGATTTTGAAAAAGCAACTATCATATGTTTTGGAAATTATGCAAAATGGCAGTGGGTTTGGATGGGATGACGAGATGAAGATGGTAACTGGTGATAGAGAAGTCTTTATGGGCTGGGCAAAGGTAAAATTGTCTTCTATTTAAAAAGAAAGCATGTTATATGTTCCACGATTTACCCTTGGTTAAGTTTCTAATTGGCATTCATTGTTACTTTATTTGTAGTCTCGTGAGGGTGCAGGTCCTTTGTATATGAAGCCCATGGTCAATTTTGACAAGCTTTGCGAGGTTTATGCTACTGATATGGCTAAAGGAAGCAGTGCTAGAGGTCCTAGAGAACAAGATGTGGTAGAAGATGAATCTCCTTTAGATGCTCAACATACTAACCAACATACCGAGGAGAATGTTGCTCAAGCACAGGATAACACCAACCTGTCAAGTGGTCCTAGGCAGGGTCGTAAGAGAACGTACCCAGATGATGAAGCACTCAAGTTGGGACTTGTAAGTGTGTCTAATACACTTGCAAAGTTCTTGGAAGCGGAGCAGGAGAATGCAAAAACCATGAGTGGTTTACAAAAGGCATTGAATCATGAAGCCGAAGTCCATGGGCAAACATCAGCCAACAGAACCAAGTTACTTGATGTTCTACAAAATCTGAAGGATCTCACTATTGAAGAAGTCGTCATGGCTGTTCGTGTCATTGGTCGTGATGCTGGACAGACAGAACTTTTTTTGAAGATGCATGATAAGTTCAAAGTGGTGTTTGTTCGCCAGGAGCTCGAGGCGGCAAAAAAGTAAATTAATCATGATCATTTAGAATAAAAGATTGTTTGTTTACCTTTGTAATTCAAGAATAGAACTAGTTTTGTGCTTTTTATAACTCATCAGTTCGTACATTTGCTTCATGAAAAATCTAATTATCATGATCGTGCTATACAGTACACTAGCAGTTTATCTTTAAATGCTGAACCGATGGTTTTAATGGAGGTTATTTTCATCTATTTGATCAATTCCAGGATATTGTTCTCCTATTATGTGCCATTTTAATCTTCCTGGGATTGTACTGATGTTCTAGTATTTCTAACACTTGCTCCTCCTCCTCCTCTATATATCAACATCGGCATGGTTTTTTTCTATTTTCTGACATACGTGATTTAATCCAGACTAGTTGTTCATGTAACATGTTTACTTGAGTTTGCATGTTAATCACCAGACTTTTTTTTTGTTTTTGAGAAAATGACCAGACTAGTTTGCACGCACCAGGTATCGAACCCAAGGAGTGAAAAATAATATACACCTCGTTCTCAAATTCCAATCGGTATTCCCATTAGATACCAAACAAGGGAATGGGAATAAATATCAACCTCCCATGCCCAGTCCCCTAGCGAACTCCCGCCCCTCAATTCCCATTCCCCCAGCTCACTATTGCCAAACACGCTGCGGGAGGACTTTGTTGTAAATTGCCATATGAATAAATCCCTAGCTGGTGCGACCAGACTCCGATCGAGAACCAAATCCCCCCTGACGCCGCTGCGGACGCGCCGCCATCCCGGCATGTCCACCTCTTGTTCGACATCTCATGTGGAGGAACATCATGCACAATGAGTATATATAGCTGGAATTGTTGCGGTGTTGACATGGCCACAACAATCTGTGAATTTTGTGTAGCCAAGACTAACAAACAAAAACAACATCGATCATTCGATCCTGATGTTTTTTTAACAAGTTAGAACTATATGTTTAGAATAAGATTTATATAGAGTTCACCGAACTGGTTGGTTATAATCCAATAAGATTTATATAGAGTTCACCGAACTGGTTGGTTATAATCCAAAAATGTGGTTCGTGCTCAATGCTAACACTCTGAATGTCTGTACAAGGAGAGAGCAACAGATCGACGAATGGAACCTACAACTCTTGGGGGTTCATCACTGCTCCATCTACAATACAAAAGGCAATACCCTACAGAAAATGCTCATCTTGCACGGAGGCGAAAGCCCTACAGAAATGCTCAACACTGCTCATCTTACCTGTCAATGTTCATCTGATAGTGGAAGGAGAAACAACGATGGCAAGTCTGGCGTGTAAGTTGCGTGCGTCTGCTGGCTACAAGAGTCCGTCTGTCTCCTAAACTGTTCCTTCTTTCCATTATAAGCATAGGCAACGGAATATACAAGATTACCTTCAGCTTCAATATTGCACATAAAGATGAACTTCAATAGGAACTAATGTTAAGACATCCACACATGAAGAGTACAGTAAACAAACCATCAAGCATGTTAGAGTCTGGTACGTCCAGTAACATATATAAGATATTGGCAAAAGGTGCAAATCGATGCAGCCTCTAAGGCTCTAACATCTTGGAACAGTATACCAGATTCCGACTTTCACAAACATTAGAGTTGATACTGAGACGAGACATATGAACTACAAAACAACCAGTGTAAGAGACAAGCTCCTGGAACAAGCAAAGTGTTCTTGAACGAGCGGCGCCACGTGTAACAATACGTACGATTAGATCAGGCGAAGTGTGGCCCTGTCATGCATATTTCTGGCCTTGAGAAGCTTTGTAGCATCTGACAGAACTCCTTGGACTTGCTTTCAGCGACTGAGTTATTGAAAGTTACTCTCATGGTTTGTAGCACCGTTGCCCAGTCGAATAACCGCTTCACAAGAGCAGCTTCATGTTCAGTTCCTACCAAGTTATGGATTGCTACTTTTTTTAGGCGACTCAATGCAAGTTCCTCGGTTTTCCAGTTTGGTGGCTGATCGCAAACACAACCTGATGGGCATGCAGTTTGTGCCTGAAACAAGGTGCATATATCAGCTTAATAAGATCCGCTGATACGATTTAATGCCATAATTAAGAATGACAGAACTATAATTTGTAAGGCTGGGGGATATATAACATGTCTTTAACAAATTTACAAAAGAATAACACATGGAAAACAATTTGAGCCAACCTATTGCAGAGAATACCAAGTCGGACAACAAACATTTAAATACTTACATGGTCAGGATTATGCAACCGATTAATCATATATGTTGAGAGAGAGAGAGAGAGAGAGAGAGAGAGAGAGAGAGAGAGAGAGAGGTGGTATTCATTTCGTTGATAGGGAAAAAAATCTGAATCGTGCATTCCCCATTATTTCCAACGGACTAACCATCTTTAAAAAGATGAAACATATTACCAACTACCAAGTTACAAATACCTACAGTACATACATTGTTACTGGCAGATATATAATCCATATTTGTTACAGATATAATTTGGAGCTAACCATCCAGTATCAAGCCAACTCCTCGAGAGTAGGGCTACTAGCAAGTCAAGCCTAGGTATGTGATGAAATGTGAATGCGTACCATGTATCAGGAAAGCGGAGTACGGATAGTATTACCTCAGGGCAGCTAGTTGCATCATGACGTTCAAGCACCAGAATTCTCACACCAGTACACATCCTGAGAATATGAAACACACTGGCTCCAAAGGAATGTCCTTCTGTAATTATTG
Organism: Puccinellia tenuiflora; assembly: GCA_012064385.1. NCBI lineage: Eukaryota > Viridiplantae > Streptophyta > Magnoliopsida > Poales > Poaceae > Puccinellia > Puccinellia tenuiflora. Next base: position 508,962 of record QRDG01000248.1, on the reverse strand, counting down.
TCAAAACCATCTTTCTAATGTTAGGGAACCTCGTAATGTCTTCCATCAAGTACTGCCGGTTAGTAATGTCCTGGTGTAGATTAGAGCAAAGAAAGAAAAATGGATCATTTCTGATGGTTAGTATTGTCTTGGTGTAGATCTGTGTAAAGTCACAAAAATGGATAATTGCTAACAAATGGAAAGGACATGAGAATCTCGTTTACAAGGTCAATAACACACAACAAATGGTTCTTTCATGCTACCAAGTCTAAGCTCATGTGCTCCCTTGAATAACCAATATACTAGGGCATTGTAGTTATCTGCGACATCAACGTTAACTACTCAAAAGCAGAAAAAGGTAACACCATCTCATAGGAATAGGATAAAAGGCTAATATGATTATATGAATGACAAATGACTGGGTGTGCTAAGCAAAGAAAAACATGTGAGAATTTCGTTGTATGCCTATATTTGGACACCAAGTTGTGATGGCATAACTCACATAAAAATGAACTCACCGGAAGGTAGATAAGCTTGCAAGTGAGATTCTGGATGAGCTCAAAGCGCAGTAGAAGCCTCACACAGTACTTGTTTAGTGCATAGCTCTGTCGTCCATATACATAAAAAGGGCAGGCAGCCTCTGTAGATTTTTCATCTCGCCGAACTGCGTGAATCTTGGATCATAAGCATCCATCCACGCCAGGTACACCAGCTGAGGGGATGAGACGTTTGCAACCGGTCGATTATTACCAGAAGGGTTATTAAAGCAGTAAGTCACATTAAACCGTTTGAGTGCCGGAGCAACGACCGTGAGCTGCTGCAAGCCATATAGACGCTGCAGCTCGATTTCTCGGAGAGAATCCGAGTGGATTGCAAAGTTTTCCAGACCCCGGGTACGACGGACGATGAGTTTCCGTAAGGCCGGGCAGCGTGGCGAGGAGACAGCATCACCGAGCATGCACGGACCATGTAGCTTGATGTAAGCCAGGAAGAGCTTAGTGAGGCCGGCGAATACGCCCAATGGTGGCACCGCAAGGCCGAACGACCCCAGGTAGAGGCGGATCGAGGTGGCGTTCTCGAAGCAGGGCAGCTCAAGGGCGCCTCCTTCCGCGGCCTCGTCGTTCTGCTTGGCGACGATGACCAGATGGCCGGAGAGGCGGCGAGCGGCGATGGGAAGCCAGGCGGCCACGCACTCTGGAGAGGCGTCCCCTAAATCGACGGAATCGACGGAGAGGCGGTGTAGGACTGGCGCTTCATGGGATTCGAGGGTGGCGCGGATGCCGAGGGGATCAGTTGCGGCGTGGAACCAGAGCTTCGGGAGCAGCTTCCAGAGGCGGCGCCAGCGACTGGAGAGGACGCTGGTCCGCGCAGCGACGGCGGCGTCGATGAGCCTGATAAGAATCTGGATAAGAAGGTCTTCGGGAAGCGCGCTGAGGCGGTCCTCGCCGCCGCCATCGGAGAGCTTGGGTCGCTTGGCGGGGATCTCCCCGTCGCTGTGCTCCATGGAGGATGAGGGAGTTGGCGCGTCTCAGCTCGGGCTCACACTCGCTCAGATTGGGGAGTGGGGTGGTGGAGTCGCCGACGCCATCACCATGGCTGCAGATGGGGAATGGGAGTGGTTCGAGCCGCCGCCGCCGCCGCCGAGTCACTCTGGAATGGGAAATGGTGGCGTTGTCTCCACTGCGGGAGCAGCGCTAAGCCGTGGGCTAGCTGGGGCAAACTGGATGGGCCACATATTGTGGGCTCTATCTGGGCTTGAGTACTGCCCATCGGCCCGTTTACTACCAATCGACCGGACCAGAAGGTTCAGCAATGGCGATTCCTTCACTAAAAAAAAAACAATGGCGATTCCGTCCGCTCAAAAATAAAAAACAATGGCGGATTCCTCTGCTTCGTCGCATTTGTTTTCTACCACACCTAGCAGCTTCGTATCCTAAGCGGCGTGCATGCATGCGTGCGGTGCAGCTCACAGCAATGGATCACTCGAGACGCCGCCGGTCCGGCCGCGTGGCGGGCCACAGCTGCTGGACCCCTGCCACGTCCGTCGCCACGCGCCATGCCCGCCCAGCTCTGCTCCCCCTTTATATCTGCCTCTCGCCACCTCGCGCCTCCCCCCACCGTGCCATGCGCGCACTCCTCGCAGCAACAGCCAGAGCCCAGCCATTTCTTCTCCGCCTCCGACCGAACTATCAGCATCCACTCCCCAACGCCAGGACACTAGCTTCGTTCGCCGCGCCGTCGCCGAGGACAAGACAGGCTCGCGGGTGTAGCAGAGCCATGGCGTCGCAGCAGCAGTTCCCGCCGCAGAAGCAGGATTCGCAGCCCGGCAAGGAGCACCTCATGGACCCCCGCCCCGAGGCCATCACCCAGCACTACAAGGCCGCCAACAAGCTCCAGGTAAGCAAAGTGTTCGACAGTACATTGTGTGTGCTTTGAGCCTTGGAGTAACTAAGATTCGGTTGATTTGTGTGTGCGCGCGCGTGCAGGGCAAGGTGGCGCTGGTGACCGGCGGCGACTCGGGCATCGGGCGGGCGGTGTGCCTGTGCTTCGCGATGGAGGGCGCCACGGTGGCGTTCACGTACCTGAAGGGCCAGGAGGACAAGGACGCGCAGGAGACGCTGCACGCGCTCCGCGACATCAAGTCGCGCAACTCCGGCAGCGCCACCGGGGACCCCATGGCGCTCCCCGCCGACCTCGGCTACGAGGAGAACTGCCGCAAGGTGGTCGACGAGGTGGCCAACGCGTACGGCGGGCGCATCGACATCCTGGTGAACAACGCGGCGGAGCAGTACGAGCGGCCCTGCATCACGGACATCACGGAGCAGGACCTGGACCGCGTGTTCCGCACCAACATCTTCTCCTACTTCTTCATGGCGAAGCACGTGGTGAAGCGCATGGAGGAGCGCGGGTGCGGGAGCATCATCAACACGACGTCGGTGAACGCGTACAAGGGCAACGCGACGCTGCTGGACTACACGGCCACCAAGGGCGCCATCGTGGCCTTCACGCGCGCGCTGTCGATGCAGCTGGCGGAGAAGGGGGTCCGGGTGAACGGGGTGGCGCCGGGGCCGGTCTGGACGCCGCTCATCCCGGCGTCGTTCCAGGAGGAGAAGGTGGAGAAGTTCGGGTCGCAGGTGCCGATGAAGCGCGCCGGGCAGCCAGCCGAGGTCGCGCCGTGCTTTGTGTTTCTCGCCTCCGAGCAGGACTCCTCCTACATGTCCGGCCAGGTCCTCCACCCCAACGGTAATGGCTTACTTAATTAACTAATAATGCGTCGTTCGATTGATTCTGTCTTTGATTCTCTGCCATGGAACTAGTTGCTGAGATTGATTGCTTGTGTGCTTGGGCTGCAGGTGGTGTCATCGTCAATGGCTAGAGAGGTTGCAGAAGCTGATCACCAAGAGAAGAGCCAAGAATGCAGTAGCCTTCAAGACTGTAGTAGCGAGTCTGTGTCCAGCAGCAAATGTGATGTAGCAAGTGTCAGATGTTAGTGTTCTGTGGCAAGTGTCGGTTGTAGTACTACGTGTCAGTTGCTAGTGTCGTACTGCTCAGTTGGGGGCTCCTGAGCCGTGATGGGAGCGTAAATAAATAATGTTCATGGGACTATGATCATGACCTGCTTTGACCATCCTTTTCCACTCATGGGCGGTGGGTCTTCTTTCCTCCTTTCTTCAGATAATGACATGATCTGAAGTGGGCAGATTTAATCTCTTCTGAAGACAAGGTGACATGCTAGATTTTTCAGAAAACGGCTCCTAGACGCTGAAGGAGGAGCAGCAGAGTGTGCGCTGAGGGAGCCAAGAAGCATACTGGGGTCTCCACGGTCGGGTGTGAAGCAGAGGAATCGATTCAACCTTCTAGGCTAAATTACCCTCAATAATAAAGGAAAACGGCTACAGAAATCAACGGTTTAAGATGGACTTATTTGTACTGCTCTTCCTCACGAGCAATATCAAAAGAAATCGTAAAAGAATCTTAAGAAGTGAACATGAACGGAGAGTAATCCATTTGTTTCAAAACATAATGAAACGATTAAGTTCATAATGGATTACAAAATACTTGTTAGGATCTAGTCGCTCTTCCGATTATCTCTCAGATCTGGATACGAGTACAGCGTAGCGTGTATCGAATTGGGAGGAAAGTGGGACAGACACAGGTTCAGGCAGAGAGTTACAGGTTCAGGGTAAGAGAGACAGAGGGAAAGATTTCCTCGGGATCCGTACATGCCGCATGCCGATCCTCCTCGGGATCCTTGCCACTTATAGGACCCGGTCCTTGGGGTTCAGGAGCTTGCTTGGCTGGCGTTGGCGCATTTGTCGACCTGGAGCCAGATGTGGCTCAGGTGGGGCCTCCTTATCAGGGAGCGTAGTCATAGGCGATGCAGCAGGTGACGCAGCGGGCGTGACATTACCCCTCCCTTCAACAGCGGCTTGTCCCCAAGCCGGTGCATGAGGAAACCGAGCTCGCAGCTGGGCTTCGTCTTCCCACGTCGCGAGAGAGGCGGGCAGCGATGTCCATTGCACCAGCGCCTGCGTCCTGGTTGTAGAGCCGCGCTGGTACTGGCACCGTTGCAGAACTTGATGCGGTTCATCCTTGTCGCCCACTTGGTCCTCCTCCACTGGATTTGGCGGAAGGCGCACTTGGTTGGCGTCCTGCGGAGCTGGAACTTGACGAAGCAAGGACACATGGACCACCGGGTGAATCAGCGTGCATTCTGGGAGCTTGAGCCGATAGGACACCTCCTCGACGCGAGCTTCCACCTGAAACGGACCAAAATAGCAAAAAGCCAGCTTGTGACTGGCGCGGTCAGCCACTGAATTCTGGATGTATGGCTGGACCTTGAGAAACACCCAATCGCCCACGGCGAACTAGCGGTGACTACGATGTATGTCCGCTTGGTCCTTCATGATCTGGCGAGCCCGTGTCAGATGTTGCTTGAGCACATCATGCATCAGAGCTCTTTCCTCGAGCCAGGTAGCCAGGTCCGGCGAGCGACAGACCGTAGTGTCGATGACACCAACATGCCTCGGTGGATGAGCATACAGAGCTTCGAAAGGAGACATATGAATGGCGGAATGATAGGAAGTGTTGTACCAGTATTTCGCCAGAGGTAACCAATGCCGCCATTGCCATGGACACGCGTGAACGAAGCACCGCAAATAAGTTTCCAAGCACTGATTCACCCTCTCTGTTTGCCCATCCGTCTGCGGGTGCCGAGATGAACTCATCGCCAATTCTGTGCCAATGAGTCTGAATAGCTCCATCCACAGCTTGCTGGTAAAGATTAGATCACGATCAGACACCATTACCTCGGGCAGACTATGAAGTTTGAAGATGTTGTCAACATAATCCATGGCCACCTAATGCGCGCTGAAGGGATGTGACTGCGCGACGAAATGCGCATACTTTGTCAATTTGTCCACCACCACCATGATGCAGTTCGCGTTTCGTGACCTGGGTAAGCCCTCCACAAAGTCTAGAGTCACCGTCTGCCATGCCGATCGTGCAATAGGAAGAGGTTGTAAGAGTCCAGGGTATCGCACCCGCTCGTGCTTGGCCTGCTTGCACACGGTACACTTGTCGATGTACTCCTCGACAGTCTTCTTCATTCCTTTCCAGGCGAAATCGCGATGGAAACGCTGGTAAGTGGCCCGTGTTCCCGAATGTCCTCCTACAGGGCTGTCGTGCATCCCATCCAGATCATGCCGGCCTTGCGAATCAAGCCGTCCTGCACTGTAAATTCTTTCACGCGTGGAGAACTTGAGGTCGGAGGAGACGCGGGCGTGGAGGTCAAGTTCACGGGCGACGGCATGCCTGCGCGGACATGGAGGAGCTCGAGCGGCAGGTTGAGGACGCGGACGTGCACTGGTGTCGATCCAGATCCAGACTCGTAGATCCAGCACAGCGCCATGGCCGGCGACTCCAAGCACCCGAGTTTTTCCGGGAGAGCCTGGTTGGCGTCAAGGCGGCGATGAAGACGTCGATGAAGAGGGGTCCCGCCGAGAACGGGACTCCGCTCGCCGCTAGTCCCACGGTGGGCGCCAAATGTCGTGGTGGCGTCAACGACATACCCATCAGACATGGGAAAGTTGTGGAGCAAGGCGGCGATGGCGTTCCGGCGGGATTGGACACAAGCACGGCAAGAACACCCGATGTACCCAGGTTCGGGGCTGTAACAGCCCAAATTTGATACCCTAAAATACGGGCCAAATTTCACTTTTTGTGTTGCATTGCATCATGGCATAATTATTTACATTGCTAATCTAAAATAAAAGCAACACTTGGAAATTTTAAAACAAAGGAAGCCAAAACCCTTCCCCAAATTTTCAACCCAAATGAATTGCTCAAATTGTTGGAACCAAATAAAGTTGAACTTCCAATTTGTTCCGGAAGTTTCAATCATCCAATTATAACTATTTGGTAAAGGCAAATTATTAACAAGCAATTAAATAAATTTGAGTTTTCAATTTGGTTCAATTCAAATTATAATGTTGGAACCAAGTTAAACTTCCCCAAAATATTCAAATAAAAATATGGAGTGTTTCACTATTATAATCTGAGCCTCCATAAATATTTTCACTATTTTTGGAAAGGGTTATTTGCTCCAATTAAATGCTTTTTGCAAGTTGTCAAAAATAGATACAATTAAACCTTATGAACACATGTGGTGCAAACATTTTATTTTGGGACAATAATTTTTGTGGTGTTTCCTTAGGACATAGGGAGCCCACATGAATATTTCCAGAATTTACAAAATTGCTTAAATAGCTCTATTAAATAGCTACACCTTGCTGCTTTAAAAATCAGGAAAAAGAAATTTTGGAAAAGTTCAAATCCCTGTCGCGTGGACCCCTCCCCTCAGCCCTCTCTCTCTTCTCTCTCACTGTGGACGAAGGAGTCCTGGCGCCATGCCTCCGAGCTGGCCGGCGCCATGCCTCTGCTGCCGTGGCATGGTTGATAAGGAGGACCGACCGTCGCCCACCTGCCCCCCCTGCCTGCTCTCCCTTTCTCCCTTCTTCTGGATCGAGATCGACACTGGGTGAGCCTCCGCGCCCGACGCCGCCCGTTACCACTCGCCGCCGCATCGTCGTTAATCGGGGCCGCCCCGAGCTAATCGGCTTCGGCCGGACGCCTCGCCGCATCCTCCGCTCACCCCTGGTGCCCGGAATCGAGCCGGGGTGGCTCGGGATCGACGGCCGCGTCCTCGACCTCCGCCTCGGCCGCGCCGTTCGTCGACCTTGAATTCCGGCGATTCCCGCACTTGGACGTCCCCGGGACAAGCCTACACCCCCAACTCCTCTACCACGACCTCCTCTCCTCTCCCACCGGCGGAATCGAGCCGGGAGGTCTCGAGTCGACGCCAGCATCCCCGGCTCCGTCCGTTTCCCCGCCACCGCGTTCGAGCACGAACTCGTCACCGTCCGGCCCTCCCCACCGACACCGACCACGGAGACGAGCCCCTGGTGAGCTCCACATCCTTCTGGTCCTTTCCCGCATCTCTCTTACCCCCTCGCCGCCGTTGACCATGCGGCCGCCGCCGTCCATCGCCGTCCACCGCACCAGCGCGCCCGGCCTGGCCGGATCAGTGGCCGGGGCCTCTCGGGTCCCTGCCCGGCCATATGGGCCGGCCCAGTGGCCGGGGCTCCTCTGTTTGTGGCCCGGCCATAATGGCCGGCCTGCACCCGACCTGGCCGGCCTGTTTGGGTTCTTCCCTTTTTCCTTTTTGGAATATAAACGAAGTAAAACTTTAATATCTTTTCGAATAATGCATCAAAAATTGCAAACCAAATATCAAAATGTTCAGCAAAACGAACCCTATGTTGTAGAATCATGGTAACAATATCTTGGAATTCTAATCTTGCTGGTTATATATGAATTCCTAAAATGGTAAAAATGAGACCTAATTGGGAAAAATCATATCCCGATAAATATTATTCCAAAAATTACAAATAAAATACCAATGTGATCAACATGTCAAATGCTATCAAACCATGCACTCGTCACATCATGAACACAAATATTTAATTGATGTTGTTCTTAATTTGATCAAAGGAATTAAACTCACTTAATTATTTAATTTGTTATTTATTCATCGGTATCCCGAAAATTACAAATGAGGGTACCAAATTGATTGGAATGACCAACCCTAACCATTCTTTTCGTGATCATGCATATTAAGCCACTTCTGTAATAAATTAATAATTTATAAGATTGTGGTCACTAAGATAAATATGGGGTTGCTTCCAAATAATTGCACTAATTATTTGGAACTCCATTTAAATTGCTAGATCAATTAAATGTTGATAACCTTGCATCAATTTGACATGTTATCATGTGATTGCGCATTGCACCTTGTGATCGTGTGATTTATGTGTTCTTTGTATTTCTCTTTTGGGTATCGATAGATTCCGGAGCCGAGGGTCTCTCTAATTACCCCGACGAGCAGTACTTCACGCCCGGGCAGCAAGGCAAGAGATAACCTAACCTTCTTGGCATCTAGCATCCTATGACTTTATCAAATTATTTTATCCACCATAATATTGCATGCGGTTCAAATGTCTTTTGGTAAACATAGAATCCTATGAATGCATGTCTCTTCCCCGAGCCAATCACATGTATCCCTACCTATGAACCCTAGTGTTGATGTGTTGGCCGGATACGAATTATAATTGTCGGTTATATGCTTATCCATGCTTAGACGTGCTTAGTTGCAATACTAGTTGTGTCCGTTGTTTAGTTCCATAATTGTTGTTGAAGATGGAATGATGCGGACTTGGTGGATGAATGTGATGCTAAATTAAAATGCTAAGTAGGCTTGGGTGAGTTGCCATCGGGGATGGTGTTTTGCCTCACTCTAGCCCCTAGGTGCGAGTTCTTTACCTCTTGAACCAAGACGAGCGTGCTGCCATTGGTGGGTGTATGGGCGCCTTACTGACCAAATAATTTGTGAGGGCGTATCCAAGGGTCCTCTAGTTTGCTATTTCCATTTGCCGTGTGTGTGAGCGGAAAAAGGATGATGAGGATGGTGGTGTTAGGATGTGGCGATGGGGCAGGGGCTGAGGCTGGGTAAACTTGCCCTGTGGCCACAGATGACTCTTGGATAGTCTCATGCATTGTAAAGGTCTAACCGCGCCCGCTCGCCGGCCTTCCCCGGAAGAGGGCCAACTAGGTGAGCCGGACGGTACCAATGGGTAAAATAGTACACCCCTGCAGGGATAATCTTTTCGAAAAGCCGTGTCCACGGTTATGGACAATCTTGGTATCGGATATAAGATCATAGACAACGTTAACCTAATTGATATGGCAGCTAGAGGTTGCATAACAAACATGAGATAAAGGTTCATTTCCTCGAGGGTGAGTCGAGGGAGTGCCTTTGTGTGAGATGAGTGGTGATGGTTGCAAGTAGGTTCGCCGAGAACCGAAGATGAAAGTGTTACTCTCTTACCCTTTTATAAAAATATTCTGAGTAGACGAATGCCATGTGTCACTTTATATTTCGGTTTATTAAAATTAGCTTTATGCAAAGGAAATACATAAACAGCTTTAGAGCCTCCGTCAGTCATTGGGCCTATATCGCCCTACTAATCTTGCGAGTACATCGTACTCAGTCTCTCTTTGCTGCCTCTATGATTTTGTATTTCAGAGGAGGACGACACCGAGCGACTAGGTGGTTTCTTCGTTGACGTCGACTACTAGTCTGGGGTTCCCAGGTGGCAGCTTGGGACCGTGGAACAAGCTGGCTTGGGTGATGTTTATTGTAGGCCTCTTAGGCCATATATTTGCTTCTTGTTGTTAGACAACACTACCCGCTTCCGCTTGTTGAATTGTTGGATCTGTGATCCTTTTGTTTGTAATATTTGTATTCTTCTCGTTATATGAGTTGCTATATAAATGTTTTGTGTCGTAGAGTCATGCTTTGGTGCCAGTTCTGTTCCACAAGTCTCGATCTTTGTTTTATACATTGATGGTTGTGTTGACTACATAGCCTCTCTGTATAATTCCGGGGTCGGGGCGTTACAAGTTGGTATCAGAGCAGGACTGCCTGTAGGAAACCCGTTCTTTTGGTCGATGTCGAGTCTAGTTCGTGAAAATTATTTTCAACCTAAAAATGAGTTGTGAAAACCCTCCTAGGATTCTTTTTACTCCTCATCCAATTCACTCTGATCTCGGTGTCATCTTACCTCTATTTGATTTTAACGGTTCTTCTGATCATCGGCAGGTTCTAAATCTTCAGGATCTCGGGGTTTGGGTTCCTACCTTTAGTTACTAGTTATCCTTACTCCTCTGCCAACCCTAAAACATAAAGAAAGGAAGTATGATGGTTCGTCAAGATATTTCTTTGTTTTAGCCCAAGATCTTGAACCGAAGGTCCCGGATTGTGCTAGGACTCCGGTGTAATTATTCATGAGGGCTGTCACCCTTGTGAGTGTTATGCTATTGTGGGTCCCAGTGCATGAAGCTGATCTTTAACCCAAGATCTTTCTGTTGAACCCTGATGTTATCTATCTATATCTGGAAGCAACAATGATCTATCTTATCTGTCGAAATCGATTACTAACTTGTCGTTGTTCCAATTCTTCAGAATGGCTCCTACCCGTCGTGGGGAACATAGCAGCCCTGATCCACCACCGCCCCCTTCGATGGCGGAGGTTATGATGGCAATTGAACAAAACCGTCTGCGCAATGAGCGGTTGCTCGAGCAGCTGGTCCAGCAAGGGGCCAGGAGGAACACGGACTGCACCACCCTCAACCAGTTCTTGCGGTCCCAACCTCCCTCTTTCTCCGAGGCTAAGGAGCCGCTTGATGCGGATGATTGGCTTCGGGCTATCGAGCGCAAGTTTGCCGCTCTTCACGTTCCTGCGGCAGAGTACGTCAACTTCGCCACCTACCTACTGGAAGGAGCCGCCGGCTCCTAGTGGGAGAGCCACATGGCCATGGTTGCCGCGGGCCATGTTGTCACTTGGGAGGAGTTCCGCGCCGCTTTCCGTGCGGCGTACATCCCCAAGCCCATCCTCGAGCTCAAGAGGCGGGAGTTCCTGGACCTAACCCAGGGACGCATGGACGTCCAGTCCTATGGACGGGAGTTCAACCACCTCTCCCGTTACGCCCCTCGGGACGTGACGAATGATGAGGACAAGCAATACCTCTTCCGCAAGGGGCTCGCACCTCGTCTCCGATACGAGCTCCTACCCTTCAAGTTCACCTCCTACCAAGAGCTCTACAACCAGGCTCTCACCATGGAGCAGGGTAGGAAGGAGCTGGAGGCTTCTAAGAGGCCAGCTCCAGCTGATCACCAGAGCTCCTCTCCTATTGAAGGCAAGAAGCGCAAGGTATTTGTGCCTTTCAGCACCGTGCCTAAGGCGCCCTTCGCGCCGAAGCCCACCGGGTACCTGCCACCTCCGCCTCGCCCAGCTACTTCGACCTTGGGTGCGGGTGGAAGTGTGTACCACCCTCAGCTGCCTCCACCACCGCAGAGGCCCACTTGTTTCAGCTGTGGTCAGACAGGGCACTTCTCCAGGGAGTGTCCCCAGAAGGCACCGGCTACGTCAGCACCTGTACCTGCTCCCTCTACACCAGCCGCCAAGGCCGTGCCCATCAGCCGTGGTCGCCTAAACCACGTCTCGGCTGAAGGAGTTGAAAAGGACCTCCGTGTTCTCATGGGTATGATTCGAATCAATGATTATCCAGCTTCAGTCTTATTTGATTCTGGAGCATCGCATTCATTCATGTCCACATCATTTGCACTCAACCATCAAATACCGTTTGAGGATATGGACTCCCTGTTAGTGGTCAAGACCCCAGGCTCTAGTTGGCACACTCACTGGATGTCTCCGGAGGTTCAGATTTCTATAGCGACAATTCTTTTCCCGTTTTCGTTGATAGCACTACAGTCAGTGGGGATAGATGTCATTCTGGGCATGGATTGGCTGGCCACATATCAGGCCAAGCTAGATTGTGTTGCCAAGACTATCACAGTAAACCACCCAACCTATGGACTAGTGCGTTACTGGTCCCATACTTCCGCAACTCCGTCCACTGCCACTCCCCTCTCTCCGGAGATCAATCCTATTTTCCTGGAAGGTATCACCCCACCTGAGATACATGAGGTGGTTGTGGTGTGTGATTTCCCCGATATCTTTCCTGAGGAGTTGCCTGGCAGGCCATCTGATCGAAGTGTGGAATTCGTCATTGAATTGGTTCCGGTAACCGCCCCAACTTTCAGAAGGCCTTACTGCATGCCAGCGGAAGAGCAAACTGAGTTGAAGAAGCAACTTGATGAGCTGCTGGAAAAGGAATTCGCCCGTCCGAGTAGCTCGCCTTGGGGCTGTCCGGTCATCTTTGTCAAAGGACGGAATACCGATGATCCTAGACTGGTGGTTGATTACCGCCCTTTGACTGCGGTGACCGTCAAGGACAAGTATCCTACTCCTCGAATAAATGACCTATTCGATCATCTAGCCGGTGCAACGGTATTCTCTAAGATGGATCTGAGGTCAGGATATCATCAGATCAAAATTAGAAGGGAGGATATTCCGAAGACGGCTTTCATTACTCAATATGGCCTATACGAGTATACCCCGGCAGAAAAGTTACTATGACAGATCTCCCCTATCAATTTGAGTTGCTTACCAATTTCCCGGATGTTCATAAGGTGTTCCATGTTTCCCTCTTCCCTCTTCCTACTCTAGGAATCTCGGGGCGAGATTCTTGTAAGGGGGGTAGATTTGTAACAGCCCAAATTTGATACCCTAAAATACGGGCCAAATTTTCACTTTTTGTGTTGCATTGCATCATGGCATAATTATTTACATTGCTAATCTAAAATAAAAGCAACACTTGGAAATTTTAAAACAAAGGAAGCCAAAACCCTTCCCCAAATTTTCAACCCAAATGAATTGCTCAAATTGTTGGAACCAAATAAAGTTGAACTTCCAATTTGTTCCGGAAGTTTCAATCATCCAATTATAACTATTTGGTAAAGGCAAATTATTAACAAGCAATTAAATAAATTTGAGTTTTCAATTTGGTTCAATTCAAATTATAATGTTGGAACCAAGTTAAACTTCCCCAAAATATTCAAATAAAAATATGGAGTGTTTCACTATTATAATCTGAGCCTCCATAAATATTTTCACTATTTTTGGAAAGGGTTATTTGCTCCAATTAAATGCTTTTTGCAAGTTATCAAAAATAGCTACAATTAAACCTTATGAACAAATGTGGTGCAAACATTTTATTTTGGGACAATAATTTTTGTGGTGTTTCCTTAGGACATAGGGAGCCCACATGAATATTTCCCAGAATTTACAAAATTGCTTAAATAGCTCTATTAAATAGCTACACCTTGCTGCTTTAAAAATCAGGAAAAAGAAATTTTGGAAAAGTTCAAATCCCTGTCGCGTGGACCCCTCCCCTCAGCCCTCTCTCTCTTCTCTCTCACTGTGGACGAAGGAGTCCTGGCGCCATGCCTCCGAGCTGGCCGGCGCCATGCCTCTGCTGCCGTGGCATGGTCGATAAGGAGGACCGACCGTCGCCCACCTGCCCCCCTGCCTGCTCTCCCTTTCTCCCTTCTTTTGGATCGAGATCGACACTGGGTGAGCCTCCGCGCCCGACGCCGCCCGTTACCACTCGCCGCCGCATCGTCGTTAATCGGGGCCGCCCCGAGCTAATCGGCTTCGGCCGGACGCCTCGCCGCATCCTCCGCTCACCCCTGGTGCCCGGAATCGAGCCGGGGTGGCTCGGGATCGACGGCCGCGTCCTCGACCTCCGCCTCGGCCGCGCCGTTCGTCGACCTTGAATTCCGGCGATTCCCGCAATTGGAGCGTCCCCGGGACAAGCCTACGCCCCCAACTCCTCTACCACGACCTCCTCTCCTCTCCCACCGGCGGAATCGAGCCGGGAGGTCTCGAGTCGACGCCAGCATCCCCGGCTCCGTCCGTTTCCCCGCCACCGCGTTCGAGCACGAACTCGTCACCGTCCGGCCCTCCCCACCGACACCGACCACGGAGACGAGCCCCTGGTGAGCTCCACATCCTTCTGGTCCTTTCCCGCATCTCTCTTACCCCCTCGCCGCCGTTGACCATGCGGCCGCCGCCGTCCATCGCCGTCCACCGCACCAGCGCGCCCGGCCTGGCCGGATCAGTGGCCGGGGCCTCTCGGGTCCCTGCCCAGCCATATGGGCCGGCCCAGTGGCCGGGGCTCCTCTGTTTGTGGCCCGGCCATAATGGCCGGCCTGCACCCGGCCTGGCCGGCCTGTTTGGGTTCTTCCCTTTTTCCTTTTTGGAATATAAACGAAGTAAAACTTTAATATCTTTTCGAATAATGCATCAAAAATTGCAAACCAAATATCAAAATGTTCAGCAAAACGAACCCTATGTTGTAGAATCATGGTAACAATATCTTGGAATTCTAATCTTGCTGGTTATATATGAATTCCTAAAATGGTAAAAATGAGACCTAATTGGGAAAAATCATATCCCGATAAATATTATTCCAAAAATTACAAATAAAATACCAATGTGATCAACATGTCAAATGCTATCAAACCATGCACTCGTCACATCATGAACACAAATATTTAATTGATGTTGTTCTTAATTTGATCAAAGGAATTAAACTCACTTAATTATTTAATTTGTTATTTATTCATCGGTATCCCGAAAATTACAAATGAGGTACCAAATTGATTGGAATGACCAACCCTAACCATTCTTTTCGTGATCATGCATATTAAGCCACTTCTGTAATAAATTAATAATTTATAAGATTGTGGTCACTAAGATAAATATGGGGTTGCTTCCAAATAATTGCACTAATTATTTGGAACTCCATTTAAATTGCTAGATCAATTAAATGTTGATAACCTTGCATCAATTTGACATGTTATCATGTGATTGCGCATTGCACCTTGTGATCGTGTGATTTATGTGTTCTTTGTATTTCTCTTTTGGGTATCGATAGATTCCGGAGCCGAGGGTCTCTCTAATTACCCCGACGAGCAGTACTTCACGCCCGGGCAGCAAGGCAAGAGATAACCTAACCTTCTTGGCATCTAGCATCCTATGACTTTATCAAATTATTTTATCCACCATAATATTGCATGCGGTTCAAATGTCTTTTGGTAAACATAGAATCCTATGAATGCATGTCTCTTCCCCGAGCCAATCACATGTATCCCTACCTATGAACCCTAGTGTTGATGTGTTGGCCGGATACGAATTATAATTGTCGGTTATATGCTTATCCATGCTTAGACGTGCTTAGTTGCAATACTAGTTGTGTCCGTTGTTTAGTTCCATAATTGTTGTTGAAGATGGAATGATGCGGACTTGGTGGATGAATGTGATGCTAAATTAAAATGCTAAGTAGGCTTGGGTGAGTTGCCATCGGGGATGGTGTTTTGCCTCACTCTAGCCCCTAGGTGCGAGTTCTTTACCTCTTGAACCAAGACGAGCGTGCTGCCATTGGTGGGTGTATGGGCGCCTTACTGACCAAATAATTTGTGAGGGCGTATCCAAGGGTCCTCTAGTTTGCTATTTCCATTTGCCGTGTGTGTGAGCGGAAAAAGGATGATGAGGATGGTGGTGTTAGGATGTGGCGATGGGGCAGGGGCTGAGGCTGGGTAAACTTGCCCTGTGGCCACAGATGACTCTTGGATAGTCTCATGCATTGTAAAGGTCTAACCGCGCCCGCTCGCCGGCCTTCCCCGGAAGAGGGCCAACTAGGTGAGCCGGACGGTACCAATGGGTAAAATAGTACACCCCTGCAGGGATAATCTTTTCGAAAAGCCGTGTCCACGGTTATGGACAATCTTGGTATCGGATATAAGATCATAGACAACGTTAACCTAATTGATATGGCAGCTAGAGGTTGCATAACAAACATGAGATAAAGGTTCATTTCCTCGAGGGTGAGTCGAGGGAGTGCCTTTGTGTGAGATGAGTGGTGATGGTTGCAAGTAGGTTCGCCGAGAACCGAAGATGAAAGTGTTACTCTCTTACCCTTTTATAAAAATATTCTGAGTAGACGAATGCCATGTGTCACTTTATATTTCGGTTTATTAAAATTAGCTTTATGCAAAGGAAATACATAAACAGCTTTAGAGCCTCCGTCAGTCATTGGGCCTATATCGCCCTACTAATCTTGCGAGTACATCGTACTCAGTCTCTCTTTGCTGCCTATATGATTTTGTATTTCAGAGAGGACGACACCGAGCGACTAGGTGGTTTCTTCGTTGACGTCGACTACTAGTCTGGGGTTCCCAGGTGGCAGCTTGGGACCGTGGAACAAGCTGGCTTGGGTGATGTTTATTGTAGGCCTCTTAGGCCATATATTTGCTTCTTGTTGTTAGACAACACTACCCGCTTCCGCTTGTTGAATTGTTGGATCTGTGATCCTTTTGTTTGTAATATTTGTATTCTTCTCGTTATATGAGTTGCTTTATAAATGTTTTGTGTCGTAGAGTCATGCTTTGGTGCCAGTTCTGTTCCACAAGTCTCGATCTTTGTTTTATACATTGATGGTTGTGTTGACTACATAGCCCCTCTGTATAATTCCGGGGTCGGGGCGTTACAGGGGCCCTCGTGGTGAGGTAAAACCCCTACTCCTGCATGTCTGATGTATATGATGGAACAAATTCGGGCTACATGGTTGCTCCTGGAGCTGTGTTTTTATCTCTCTAGCTAGAGGAGGAAGAAGGTGGTAGGTGGGGATGAGAAGAGACTCCACCTCCCAAAATATCTATCTAGGGTTTCCCCAAAAACTTTCCTCTCAAGGCTCCCTGGTGCACCTTATAAAGGGAATGCCCAGGGGTCAAAGGGGTGGCCCACAGGGCCCAGCTAATACTATTCACGCACATGGGATGCCAGCCTGACATGGCCAGCCCGACGCAGTCGGACTGGAGTAGCCGGACTGGAACAGCCTGCAGCCAGCAGCCGGACTGGAGCAGCTTGCAGCCAGCAGCCTGCAGCCAGCAGCCGGACTGGAGCAGCCTGCAGTCTCAGGGCAGCCTGCCAGCCTGGGCAGCCAATCGACCATCTGCTTGATCTTCGTGGTGTGCTTCTCTTATTATCTTGTCGAGTCGTGGACATTGGTATACCGGGGGGGTCATCCCCCGACACTCTTCGTCCATCAATATATGTGAGAAGTAGGTCGAGCAGTGCATCTGAACCGCCGTAGATCTAATCATAATATAAATTTAAATAAAATTATCTTCAATTTAAATGAAATTATGTAAAATTATTTTTGATTTTAATAAAATTTGTACATTTTTTATAAAAAAAAATCTATTTTGGAGCCAGGAGTGGGAAGAGATGTCCAGATTGAACGGAGGAAGCTTATGGTCGAGCAACAGTCAGCCTGGGCATCCCTAATTTAAGCCGGTTTCATCAGTTTTCACAGACCAGACCGTTTTCACTGGTGTTGCTGGTTTGGAGCTGGCTTACACCGTCTGATATAGGAAGCTATGATGGGTTGGTGCGGACTGATTTCACGGTGTGAACGGTTTGACACCGGTTTTTACCATGTACATGCATGTCGTGTATGGCGTCATCGTCGACCGCTAGCTGCTCCTCGCTGAGCCGGAGCAAGCACGACTACCCCGACAAGCAGGCACACGACGTTGGTGACGGCGACGTTGAGCGCAACGATGAAGGCAATCCCTACCAGCTGCACGGCCATCTACCGGAGCCCCGCATGTGCACGCCCCTTCCGCTTATACCGCGGCTCGGCCAGGATGCCCGTCAGGGTGCCGCCCAGGCTACCGGCGACACCGTGTGTGTGCAGCGCGCTCATCGTGCTTCAGGATCCGGCAATGCTTGTGCAACACCATCATGGTGAACCACGACACGCTCTCGGAGAGGAGTCCCATCAGCATAGCCGCCCAGCCTTGTACCAGCCCGGCGGCGAGGGTGATGCAGACGAGGCCGGTGATCATGCCGTTGACGGCGCCGATGGCGGACGGGCGGCCGACGATGTAGTCGAGGATGAGCCAGACGAGTAGGTTGTTGGCCGTGCAGAGGTGCGTGTTGATGACGGCGACCGACGCGTCGTGTTGGCGGCGTACAGCGCGCCGCCGTTGAACCCGGTCCACCCCATCCACAGCAGCCCACGCCGGCCAGCGTGAGGAGGATGTTGTTGGGCGGGAAGGACTCCTTGTCCTTGGCCTCCCTCGGGCCAAACCAGAAGGCGGCGGTGAAGCCGGCGATGCCATACACGGTGTGGGGCGACGGCGAGACGTACGAGCAGTCCGTGCGACACAACCATGAACCCGTCGGTGCCTTGCCGCAGTCGCTCGAGCTCGCCCGCGGCCGCCGTCCTGGAGGTCGCCCGCCCGAGCCCGTGCCCCCCCCCCCCCCCCCCCCCGAGCTGGATCTCATGCGAGCCCGCGCCGCCCAAGGTGGAGGTCGGCCGAGCTCGTGCCCACGTCCGCGCCTCCTGGAGATTGCCCGAGCCCGCATCGTACTGATGGATTTCTTTGTTTCTTCCAATCAATGTGAAACTGGTTACAGTTTCATTCATGGTTTACCTGGTTTCAACCCGTTCCAAATCAACACGAGATATTTCCAGCGTGGTTTGCACATGTAAACCGACTTAACCCGGTAAAAACCGTTAAAAGGGGCGGTGTGGTGCGGCCTCACGGTTTGGGCAGTTTCGCACCAAACTGTGCCCGGGCTTAAGCAACACCTATGATTCGCTACCGAGGCCTGCAAGGAACGGCAGACGGGCCTCCATTCTCTCGTGCGTCACCTTGGGCCCCATCCACGCCATTGATGACTATATAACCAAACCCAATGGCACAACAGTCCCGCACGCCCTAGCGGAAAGAAGGGCTTTCGCTTCTCCCAAGACGGCGCAGCTGCCAGCGATTTCCGCGTCTGCTCCCACCATGGCCTAAAATAAATGCCTCCCTTAGCGGCGGCTATCCAGCAGATTAGTCGACGGCGCTGGCTGCCGATCCCGGAGCGCGGCGGCGGGGAGAGGCGGAGAGCAGCAGGACTTCCGGCTCTGCGGACTGCAGGTGCGCCCCTGCTATCAGAGCCTCCCCGATCTCGAGTTTTGTTGAATCGGAAGTTCTCGCTTGCGTGCGTGTGTGCGTTTTTGATTTATTTTTTTGTGCTTCTACTTGGCGTCTGATTCGTAAGCGCCGGGCCAGAGTTGGAAAGGGCAATTTTTTTTTTTGAAAAAGCTAGATGGCTCTCTGTAGATCTGGTAAACTTTTTTTATATATTTTGTGGTCATTGCTTTGTGTGGGTGTTACTTGTAATATTGATTTCAGTTTTTTGTGGATCTGGTTTATTTTTTCAAATCTTTTTTGTTTCTCTTACTCCATCTTTTTATATCTTTCTTAATTAATATTTGGTTTGTCGAGTTTGTCGACCCTTTTTTTTGATAAATTATGTTTTTCAATTGTATTGCTGTAAAATCACTTTTAAACTTAAAAGTTTAGTGTTTATCAGATTTATTCATCAAAGTTTGTTATTGATCAAATTTGTTTGATTTTATACATTTGTATTCAATGTTTGGTATTTATGTAGATTTATTTTCATTTGGATATTATCATATTTGGATACTCAATCTGTTACATATTATGTGTTGCTGATTTACATATTAATTGTTTTTTATTTTATACAGAATCAACAACTAACAACTAATATGTGAGTCGACAACAACTAATATTCTCCGATCCATAAAAAGTGTCGCTCTCTTAGTATAAAGTTTGTACTAACTTAATACAAAATGAGCTACGCTTTTTATGGATCGGAAAAAGTATATAATTGTGAGACTAATATGGATCGATTAGAATTGACACGCCTTTTTTGGTATGGGTATCACTTATGAGGCCAACGTGACAGATGCGTCCGGACGATCGAAATATTCTTACATATGGTTTGAATATGATGGTTGTGAGATAACCTAGACATTCGGCTAGGCTTTTGGGGTCTAATTGGTTAACATTCTTTTGGGACGTTTCCGCATTCTATAGGGGGAGTGCGTAACAACCTGACAAACCTCCGAGCGGCCGATCGTACGCCTGAGAAGAACTTTCCGGTTGGTCACCCATCTTCATATTGCTCCTGAGTCAAGTACACTTATTCATCAAAGGGTATCAATTGGGATATTTTTATTTTTAATAATTATGATTTATACAGTCTCGATTAGTAAAATTTAAGTCCTTAGAAACCAAAATTATATCTTTTAAATTAGTTGAGGCATGTGAAAATCCCGTACATTTTTTGTCCAATAGTAACAATAAAATGTGGTCTTGATTATTCTCTCCTAACCATTTTTTATCTTATTTATTTCTTTCTCTATACATTTGTGTTTTTTCTCACTCTCATTCAAAGTTTATTGACTTATGTAATTCTTTATGAAATTCATCTACTTTAATATGATAGTCTCTACTTTAAACTAATTAACGTCCTAGCTTCATACTATGTTGAGTATCTCTATGTTTAATAAAACCTTTTGAAAATAATAAAATTAAATTGTTATATATATAATATTTTTTTAACAAAGTATGAATTTTGGTAAAGCTACCATTATATTTATTTGGTACAATGGAGTGATATGCCACAGGCATGAGTTTGTCAAGCGTAAGAGCACTTCCACATTGTGACATCCTGTCATAGAGTTAGTATGATTTTTAGAATACTTACACTAACAAATAAGGTGCATCCTCTTTTTTTTTTTGAAATCTCATCTTCTTATAACATTGATGTTGTGTGCTTGACTCGGACCAATATTAGGATGGGTGATCGGGGAAGTTCTTCCTGGGTAAGCATGGGTGAGGACGTGTAAAAATCCTAGAGTTGACAGGTGTACGACCGTCGCTCGGGGGTTGGTAGGTTGTTACACACTACCCCATTATACGACACGGAAAAGGCCTATACAAAATAATGTTAACCAGTTGGACCCCAAGAAACTAGTCCAGTGTCTGGGTTATTTGGCAACCCTCATATTCAACCCATATGTGGGAGGATTTCGATCGTCTAGGCGCATCTGCCACGTCGGTCTCATAAGTCGTAACCACGCAAAAAAGAAATGTGTCGATGCTCATTGGTCCATATTTATGGCGCACTGGTGGCCTCTCCACTCGAGGAGTCCTGCTCCAACTATTAAATCTAGCCAGCCTAGTCCTAGCGCCTCATCCATCTTTTTGTTCACGTCCACTTTGCCCCCACCGTTGTCGTCCTCGTCCGAGTCTATCTTAGCAATGCATCGAACTATCAAAACTTGAGGACATGCGGCCACATTTTACCATAATTCTTTTATATCTACCTACTAAGGTATTCATCATTTTAGTACAATTGTTACAACAAAATTACAATAGACTCGTGTTGAATCCAATAGTTTTCATGACCAATCAAATATGTGTTTCTTGGGCATGCACTTGATCGAATATCCCCATGCACATGCAAACCTAGTTTGTTCTCACGTATTGACCCTTGTATGTTGTTGCTTCTCCTTCCTTGGCTCGACCTTAGAGTGGATGACATATTATTTGCATGATTAAACAATATTTTCTACCAGAATCCATGCATACATGTTCAGTCGGTGTTGACAATGTGGAGACACACATCAGATGTTGAGACCATGCATGGTAGTATTTGAATGAAAGAGTAGCATGTTTGCATGGTAGTAACATCTGATGCGTGTCTCCACATTGTCTCCTTTGTTTCACTTTTATTACGTCAAATGTTACTCTTTCATTCAAATATGTTGTCATATATCCACACTATGTGATGTTACTATGTTGTTACACCATGCTACTCTTTGTTTCACTTTTGTTATGCATGGTCTTTTCTTATTACATTTTGTTAGATTTACCGCTTTATTATATGCGCGCATGGTGTAATATGAACAAGTATAGTAATGTAAGAAGTGTTATGCATCAAACATTGTTCTGACCATCCTTGTTTCTATTCTTGGCAATATCATTAGATTGGCTGTACATGGATCTAATTCTTCCATTTAAAACTGGAGATCTCATAGAAGCAAAGTCCTTTGTTGATGGTTTCAAAGGAGCATGGTTTCGCTCCAAGGTGGGACAGTTATTCTTTTTTAGATTTGTATGGTTTGAATTCAGTAATTTAGTAAGCAAATAAATACGGTCATATTGGTTTTCACAACATGGCCTTTTAAGTGGAAAATTGACCATTAAATTTACAACAACAACAACAAAGCCTTTCAGTCCCAAACAAGTTGGGGTAGGCTAGAGTTGAAATCCATAAGATCTCGAAACCAAGTCATGGTTCTGGCATGTGGATAGCTAACTTCCACGCACCCCTGTCCATGGCTAGTTCTTTAGTGATGTTCCAATCCTTCAGGTCTCTCTTAACGGACTCATTCCATGTCAAGTTTGGTCTAACACTACCCCTCTTAACATTCTCAGTCCGCTTATCCTTCCAATATACACCGCCTCTTCTAGAGGCCTATGTTGTATATGTCCAAACCATCTTAGACGGTGTTGGACAAGCTTCTTTTCAATCGGTGCTACGCCAACTCTTTCATGTATATCATCATTCCGCACCCGGTCCTTTCTTGTGTGGCCACACATCCATCTCAACATGCGCATCTCTGCTACACCTAGCTTTTGGATATGTCGCCTCTTGGTTGGCCAACATTCTGCGCCATACAAGATCGCAGGTCGGATCACCGTCTTATAGAGCCTGCCTTTTAGCTTTTGTGGCACTCTTCTGTCACAGAGGACGCCAGAAGCTTGGCGCCACTTCATCCAACCAGCCTTGATCCGATGGCTCACATCTTCATCAATATCACCATCCTTCTGCAACATAGACCCTAAATATCGAAATGTATTTTTCTTAGGTACCACCTGCCCATCAAGACTAACCTCTTCCTCCTCCTCCTGCCTAGTAGTACTAAAACTGCACCTCATGTACTCAGTTTTAGTTCTACTAAGCCTAAAGCCTTTCGATTCCAGAGTCTGCCTCCAGAACTCTAACTTTCTATTAACCCCCGCTATCATCGACTAGCACCACATCATCCGCAAAGAGCATACACCATGGGATATCTCCTTGTATATCCCTTGTGACCTCATCCATCACCAAAGTAAAAAGATAAGGGCTTAAAGCTGAACCTTGGTGCAGTCCTATTTTAATTGGAAAGTCATCGGTGTCGCCATCACTTGTTCGAACACTTGTCACAACATTATCGTACATATCCTTAATGAGGGTGATGTACTTTGTTGGGACTTTGTGTTTCTCCAAGGCCCACCACATGACATTATGTGGTATCCTATCATAGGCCTTCTCCAAGTCAATGAACACCATATGGAGATCCTTCTTTTGCTCCCTGTATCTCTCCATAAGTTGTCGTACCAAGAAGATGGCTTCCATGGTAGACCTTCCAGGCATGAAACCAAATTGATTTTTGGTCACGCTTGTTAATCTTCTTAAGCGATGCTCAATGACTCTCTCCCATAGCTTCATTGTATGGCTCATCAGCTTGATTCCACGGTAATTAGTGCAACTTTGAACATCTCCCTTGTTCTTGAAGATTGGCACTAATGTACTCCGTCTCCATTCTTCGGGCATCTTGTTTGCCCGAAAAATGAGGTTGAAAATCTTAGTTAGCCATACTATCGCTATGTCTCCGAGGCCAAAATTGATCATTAAATTTATTGTTATAAATTTAGCTGGCTAAAAAGAATTGTTATACTATAAGTACTTTGTGAGGAAAGTGTATCACGATTTTATGTATCCAACTTGAATATTTTCCCTAGTGGTAGCAGAGTACATGCGGTGCTTGTTCTTTGTGCACTTTATACTCAAGCCAATTTGTGTGACTATTTCCCTCAACTTGTCATCATAGTGAAATTCATGATAAGTAGGATGTACGCTATACTTTGTGCATTTATAGTAATACTTGAGCCAATTCCGGTGACCGTTTCCCTGCATTGTCGTTGTAGTGATATTCATGAGAAGTAGGGACATGGATGGGAACAATAACACGTGGATGTCTATAAAAATTTGGTTGTCCTAGGATTAGATCCAAACAGGTGTAATACTAGTGTGATTCTAAACCTAATTTAGGAATAGCTAAAGTGACTATTGAAAGATGACGCAGTAACATCAATTGTATTCTTGAGTGTTCACTACATCGTTATTTAGGCTGAATAACAAGTACACGATTTGTTTATTATGGTCTTTAGGCTCATAGTACATTGTTTAACATATTAACCTCCATCTTTATTACAAACTAATTGTCTTAAGGCTTACAATCCATAGGTGTCGGCTTAAATACTAGAAATATCATAGCAATATCTACATGAGTAGCACACCAACAACTATTTTGTGAGAATCGAACACTAGGCATTTGCCTCAATGTTGACAAAGGACTGTGCTACACTTCTGGAGTATTTTTCCATTGGCCACACACAGATCTTTTCACTAGAGAAGTTCAATTGAATCTTATGCGCTGCAATACATATTACAAAATGCAGATGATGAAGCTATTTCTTCCCAATATATCATGTTAGTATATTACTACTTTTGTAGTGAGTAATAACAGCTCTCGTCGCCCATGATCTCATGGACAACAAATGAACACTTCCTTTTGACTCATGCCAGATTAAGGTGTGGGACTTTACTAACACATATTGCATTAACTCTTTTCCAGATAAATGATATGCGTGTCACGGAATCTGGGCACCTTGAGTATTTCTTGGAGTATGTTGACTATCCTGAAGAAGGTAAGCATATCTTATGCTAGCCCTATCTTCTGTTGTGCATTTTTTCTTTTGCATACAACCTTTTGTTGTTTGAACTTTGAAGAGAGTTGTGAAGGAACTTTGAAGTATGTCCACATACTTTTCTTTTCCTGTGTTGTGCCCCCAGTTGAGCAGGAATCATACAATATATGTAATCAATAAACATTTGTGCTCTACAAATCTTATAATATTTCCTCCAGCTTCTAATGGATCATGTATAATTGGTAGCCAATACTCTTTTACTTTTAATGAGATGGATCATGAGGTGCTTGAAAAACAATGTGATGTATCTTTATATATCTCCCCAAAAATGCATCGTGTTGTATAGGTCAGAATTGATGAATTTGGTTTTAAACTGGAAATTGCGAAGCCTATGCTCTAATCTACAGAGCTAGTAAAAACATGGAAACATCTGACTTGACAATACCTTTGAATTTGAATTTACCCGAAAATTCATCAATCAGGCACCATTTGTTCAGTACCCTACAAAGCATGTGCTTTCTTGCCCAAATGTTTGTCGGGTCTTGTAGCTGGGGCGGTGCTGTTGGTGTATGTAACCTTGCATGGCAAAGATTTCTTGTCATTATTTATTTTAATCTTATACTGTTGGCTACTTGGCTACACACCAGTAAATCTTGGTACACTCGAATCTGTCAAAAATATGAACATCAATTTTCTGTACACCTCATATACTTACTCCTCATGCTCTTCCTTTGCAGACAAGGAATGGATTGGAGTCTTTCAAAAGAACCCACCCAACCCAGCATGCCGAAAAAAGAAATCAAGTTTGAGCAGTCAAATCATGTTGCGCCCTTCCTTTCCTCGGTGGTATAGGGGGGATCAAGTTCCTGAGCACTTCCCAAAAAGCGAGCTGATAGCAAGTGTTTGTGATATCTGGAAAGTAGGTGATTGGGTTGAATGGTTGTGTAAAGATTGTTACTGGACTGCGAAGATTGTTAGGTTGATCAGTGAAGATGTGGTTCAGGTAAACACTTAGTAATATGCTGTTTAAATCAGGGATTTGCTGCTGACCATTATGAGGACTTTCTTGTTGTTCGTTGTTATCTTTGACTATGTTTTATGGAACTGGCCTGTGGATTCTTCCATTAAGTTCTTCTGCTTGTTTTATGGTGGTCCAATATTGTTATGGGCTGGTAATGCACAATCAACTCTCTTGATGATGAAGATGACACACACTGATAAAATCACATCATACGAACCTCCAAGCTCTGGGCAATGATTAAAATATGAAGTGGGGCAAATTGTGCTATCGTTTAATCAACATGTTTTCATCCTGGTTATATGTTTTCTGTCCAATATTATAACCAAAGTTACAAGAGATAATAATTCACATATTCCTTTCTGACATTTTTCTGCAGGTGGTTCTGCCGGAACCGCCCATAGGTGAAGGTGGGCCCCCTCATCCGGTTAACCATAAGTACCTGAGGCCCGCGCTTGATTGGTCTATCATTGATGGTTGGACTGTACCTCGTTCAACGGTATGTTTCTAGTAGGGTGTTGAGGTGATTCTTGACCAGTTTGGTTTAGTTTGTTGATTTGAATGGATTATTTCCACAGATGCCGAATTTATTCTCTATTTTTGTGGATAACTCATAGTATATTTATTTATGGTGTCAGGCAAATGGAAAATGGTGGTATGCTGCTCGTCTGATTCATCCAAAATATGGTACTACTGACCTTATGTGAATATTGTATGGCTGTCATGCACATTAGGAAACTGTGGTCAAATGAAATTTCATGTTGGCCCCCTGATTTTCAACACTATACATAAATCTAGAGATCCAAGATCATAAGTTGGAAAGTAACAAACAATAAGCCACACTAATAATTAAATTCTTTAGACAACAAGTACCTTTCAGTAATAATTTCAGGGAAGTTGAATTACAGAGAATTAAGAGAGTTCCTCTAGACATTGACCTCAGTGTCGAAACTTGGAAGTTAAAAGGCAATATGTGAATATGCTGTCTGGTCCTTCTACTCTTCTTTAAGCGAGCTGTCCTAATATTTTTATTTTTATTAACTAAGTAGTAGTCAGCCATATTATTAACCATATTATCCAAAAAAAAAACCGTAATCGTAGTTCTAGTTACTTTGTTACTACCTCCGATCCGTATTAAATGTCGCAGCAAAACAACTACTCACGTACATATCTCTAGTATAACTCACGACACTTATATGGGATCGGAGGGAGTAGTTTGTTACCTAAGCACAGCTGGGATATTTATTAATCCGATTCAGTGAAGTGTATTACTTTTCCTTGTAGCTTTTCATGTGCAGTCTGTGAAACTTACCATCTCTGCTGTTACCCCATTGCAGATTCAGAAGAGTGCGACACAGATGAAGAGGAAGCTCTGGAAAAATTGAGACCAACCTTGACACACAAATCACCAGACCCTAGTCAACGAGGTGCCCTCAGTTCCAATAAGCGGCAGATATCTCCGTCGGAGCTTGTTCAGCCGCAGCCTCCTGGTACTGTGAAAGGTACCACAGCAGAGCCAAACAGGCCCTCGAACGGAACCGAATCCCGCCGGTACCCCTTACGAGCCCGGAAGTTTGTGAAGAACGCACTGGTGCGGCAGAAATAAGTTGGCAACACTGGGATTGTGGCTGTTACAGGATACTAGCTGATACGCGTGACTCTTGATAACACCGAGGAAATGTTCGATCTGTCTCTTTGCAATTGGTGGTGCAAGAATACTCTTTGTCGAAGCATTTCTGATGAGAGTGTCTAGGGCATGATTTGTTGGTTGGCTGTTGTTTGGAACAAGTTCCAGCCTTAAAATTAGGAGCAGAATGTAGTGTAGTAGGTTGGCGTTTCTGGGCTCTTGTGGTCAGGCTCAGCAACTCAGAAACTCAGCAACCCAGAAACTCAGCATGATGATCCACACGAGGAACCTGCGATGAAAAACAGAACTTCCTGGTTCTCTTCAAGGTTCAAACCGATCATAATCAGAGGAAGACGGGGCAAAGTGAGAAAAGATTGTGTCAACGCCTGGAATTTTGCTAGGAAGCTGGTGCAAGGACCACTGGATGTGGATACATTAGGTTAGATGACCATCCACGAACAGTTGTTGATCAATGGATCATATATGTTGGAGTGTTGTAATATTATTGCTGTGTTCTTTCTAATTCATTCTGCTGCTCAACCAAATTACCTAAGAAATTCGACCAAATTTCTTTGTGATAATAAAGCAGGAGGCGCTGTAGATGCATAGAAACACAACTTATGATTTTTGAGCATTAATCACAACACATTCTCCAGCTTATGTACAGCTGTAAAGTTCTAAGCTTGTTAGAATCACGACACACTGTCCATCTTATGTAGAACTGTAAAGTTCACACTGTCCATCTTATGTAGAACTGTAAAGTTCCTAAGCTTGCTAGTATAATGAGAAAAAGTTCACATTTGCTGATCGTGTTTGCAATTGGCTAAGAAGCAATGAGACAACAGGTTGAAGATGGTACTGACAAGTGGGACGCCTTGAGCAATGGAAAACCAAGCAATTTCACTAAATCGTTTGATAACCTTGACGATACAAGCATAGCATATTGTGACACAAAACATTCCAATGCACACATCATAGATCCAACAAGGTGGTTACAATTGTCTGAAAATGGCAAGCCAAGCTTTAACAGTAAATGCAGCTCCGTCCACCGAAGGAGGGAGTTCAAAGATGCCATACAACTACTAACATTCATGAAGCAGAAACTGCGATAGAAAAGATAAAAGCAGTCATCAAAGTTACGAGGGCAAGCAAACAACTGGATCCACCACAATCCTCGCACTCCGTTGCTTCTAAGCACCGCACAACATAGGTGCGGAGACACTCAGTATCTTCTCCTTGGTGGGCTCCTTGAGCGATTAGGCCTCGGTGATCTGAAATGGACACAGTACAGACTTAAGTGAGCATTCTACGCAGTTGTTAGGATTGTGTACATAGTATTGAATTATGAATGCTGGTCAGAGCTCCCGGACTAGAAACTACTGAAAGGTGAAAGCTAACTACTTAATCATAATCCATGCAATTATTGTACGTAGCCATAAAGGAAATCCCCAATGATTTGACCACCCGCGAAATACTATGTCTTCACTTGCAGAACTCAGCAGGTCTTGTAAGAAAAGTACTACCGAGGACAACTTAAGGACTTAAAAACCGGCCAGGACAAATCTCCTCAGGATTGTATTGAGCAATCCAAGTGCAGAAGGTAATACACTTCATCAGATAACTAGCCAAAATTGGTTTTGGAGTGTAACTTGAGGAGTACCAACCAGGTTTAGCAAAGTTGTTATCATATTAACCAACCAGAAACTAAGTTCATCAAATTACTAGCTATAAGTACCAACCAGGTTTAGCAAACTCAATTTACAACTTTTCATTCCTAATGTAATTCTTTAATCATAATGATTTATTATATATATAACAATTTCACCTGAGCACTCTCTGCATCAAAATTAAGAACGAATTCCTGCTATATGAATGATGATGCATTGTTCTAAGTTCATCAAATTACTATCTATAAGTGCTTTCCATGTAAAAGCCTCATATATGAATGATGCATTGTTCTATGGCCACTAATTAGTTTAGAATATCTAATGGTTTCTACCACTATATCTTAGAAGGTTCTCAAGAATAAGCTGACCCAATAAAACTCGTTAGCTGAGAGCCTGTAATTTCCTTCTGACGTAACAGAAAAAAGAACTAAATATGAAAGCACGCATAGAACATACCTCTTCCGAGTATTTCTGCGTTTGACAGGGCCATTACTAAATGCCCAGTCAACACTTATTATCTGTGAAAGAAGCTCAGTTCCATCTGATTCTTTTATTGCAACCTGGGCTTCCTCAAACTTCTCATACTCAATCAGAGCATATCCCTACACGGGAGAAGTAAAACCAAACAGTCATGACGCATGGATAAGTAAAGTACAAAACAGTACTTTTCACACCAACACTTGTTATTTTGTTTTTTATGGATGAACGGTCAAAATAAAAATGAACCTATTTACCTATGAACTATGCAGCCTGTCTTACTCATAATGAAGGAATTGTTTGAGGAATTTCACACTAGTTACTACTAGCAAACAAAACTAAGCGAATGATATGTCAGCAAAATGTAAGGACTAGACACGGTATAAGGCATACCTTCACAAATCCAGTTCGGCGGTCCAAATTCAAATGCAAGTTCTTGACCTGCCCAAAACCACCGAAAATATTGTGAAGGTCCTCCTCCTGAGCTTCTTCGTGAACTCCAGTAACCAGTACAATCCACCCTTCAATCGCTGTACAGAAGGAAAAACATGCATGAACTCAATTAGTGACGTCAATTTATCTTCATTTTACGGGAATTTATGCAAGGAGACAAACAGTGCAACGGACAATGTATGCAGTACTGCAAGTGCCTTTTTGTACTAATAGCATCCATCAATTCGATGTTTTGTAGCAACAAAGCTTTAATATGAGTGGAAAATAATAATAGGAGTGTTGCATATGCAACATTCACAAACGAAAACTCCACAAAAATTAAAAATGGCAACTTCAAAGGTTTTGTAGGTGTATGGCAATCAAGGCAGTAGCAGCTTATCAGAGAAACTGAACATGTTTAGAACAATATCAATATGAGTAGAAATAATGCAGATGGTGTACCCTAAGCAATACCCACTCGCATCATAAGATATAAGATACCCACAGTTTCAATCAGAAGAACAATCACAGCAGTCAGGCAAACAATATTGGAAGTCCTTGTCTCGAGTAGAAAAGAAACAGGCAAAGATCCAAACACAACACATTTATGCTCGCGCTGATCACTGATTTCGTTTCAAAGTTTCTAACATCTATGATGAGGCCAACAACGGTTCAGAGATTCACACTAACATCACAGCTAGACGATCTTGGGACTCGGAGCAAGCAGCAATGAGTCTCGAGCAGACAAGGAGTCATGAAGCAGATCAAATAGAACCACATTGATGCAACATGCTTATCACTTATCTCGTTTCAAAGTTTCTTAAGTCTAGGATGAGGCCAACAACTGTTCAGAGATCTACACTAAAATCACAGGCAAACGATCTTGGGACATAGGAGCAAGCAGCAATTCCGTACCACAAAGAAACCATCCTGCCAAGTCAACCGAAAATTCGCACTGCGCATCTATGCATAGCTAAAGAAAAGACAATCTTTCGCACCAAGGAACACGAGGATCTACTAGCAGTGCGCAGCAGCCCATGGGCATCGGAAGAAACCGATCAAGACGGCATCTTTATCATCCCTTGAGGTCCAAACAATCTAAATATACAGAGTTACCAGACCTCCTACACGAGCGTTGGTTCAGATCCCAACGCTCGTCTGACTAGGCTACCTTTGAAACCTAATTAGCAGAGAAGGGAGGGAGGGAGAAGTGGCGAGAGGTAGGGACGTACAGCGGACTGGGCCAGGGCCGCCATCGGAGGCAAGGGCGTCGAAGCCGGAGCGGCCGACGCCCGCTAAGCGCGAGTCTCGGGGCGCGGAGGAGGAGTTGGGGTCCTCGCGGAAGCCGCGCCCCTTGGTCTTACGGGGCGCGTCGTCGTCGACGCCGCCGCCGCCCCCCGCGATGGTGGACCGGAGGCGGGGAGCGGGGGCCGGCGTGGGATCGATGGCGCCGTCGTCGTCCATGAGGTCGTCGTCGTCGGAGTCGAAGTCGACCGCCTCTACGTCCGTGTTCATCGCCGCCGCCGCCATCGCTGGGGTTGTGTTTGGATCTGGGTTCGGGTGAGAAGCGGGGCGACCTACTGGGGTTTGGGGTTTGCACGTCGGGTTATCTTCTCTTTTTGTTTCCAGAAACACCCTTTGAGGTAGGAGTAGTACTAGAACACGTCGACAAGCCGATTCCAATTAGAATGCAGATTTGCAAAACAGAAGTGGTTTTCTATTCTTTTTTTTTCGAGTTGAATTTATGTTTTCCTAAAATGAATATTTGTATTATTATTTCACTTCTCCTGTGTTTCACGAACTATCATAAACGGTCCAAAAAAAAAAAATGCATACATCTGATTGCAAATCTATTGAGCTCGTTTGATATCCCTCGTCTCATTTCACATAAAGAAATGAACTGGAATGAAATAAAATGATTTCAGAAGAATGACAATGCTAGGGACATGAATTGACTTAACTTACTATAGATATTTGCTAGAATTCCAATTGGAATGACGCTTCCAATTGAATGGCAGCCAAACACGTCAGGTATGGAATCTCGATTAAATTTCATGATTCCGGTCCAAAAAAAATGGCTACCGCATCAGGTAGTTTTTGGCCAAGTCAATATATCAAGACTTGATAAATGGCCACACTAGGTTTCTTCGAAATTATATTTAGAAAATGAAAATACCACTAAAGTTTAAGAATTTTATGTGATTCGTTCATCAAAAGTAATTCTAACTAAGGATAACTTGGCCAAAAATAATTGGTAGGGCTGAACTAGAGGGGGGCTGAATATGCAACTATAATTTTTACTTTTATTTTTAACAATTTAGACTTTGCTCAAATATAAGTTATCTAGGTTATGCAACTAGATGGACAACCTATATGATGAGCAAGATACAAGGTATTAAAGGATACTAAACAAGGTATACTAGCACAAATAACTAAAGAAATGTTAAGAGATAACCATACAATGACGCGGAGATTTTATCTCGAAGTTCACTTAAAAAAAACTAGTCTTCGTTTTAGCGGTGCGGTGTCACAAAATGATCCCCGAATAGCCGTCAAATGACACACTGTATCTGCTTCGTGCCCCCACCAATGTGGAGTGCCACGAGCCACTATATGTTGCCCTTGAGGTCGGCAACCAAAATTTTACAAGGATGAGGCACACTCCACAACTCAATTGGAGGCTCCCACCGAATCTCGCGAGCTACCAAAACTCTGGGATCTTCACAAGGTTGAGGCATGCATCCACAACTCAATTGGAGCCTCTCAACAAATCCCTGCGACTCTCAAAGCCACGAATATGACCATTTCCGTCTAGGGTTTCAAAGCCACGAAGATGTAACAAGTTTCTCAATTGAAAGAAGGGGAAATCAAATTCTTTCGGTGAAAGTGTAGATCTAACTCAACCCCCCCAAGTCCTAGAAGGATAAGGTCTTTGAGTGGGTAGGGAGAGAGATCTAGAAAGTTTGAGCTTTGGAACAATGCTGGAGAGAATTCTGATCGTGGTACCCTCTCTAAGGATGAAGAAGGCTTTATATATAGTATCTACCTAGCCGTTGCAGAGTCACTGATACGTCGCAAACGTATCTACTTTTCCAAACACTTTGCTATTGTTTTGCCTCTGATTATTAATGAATTTGTTTGGAACTAACCCGAACTGACGCTGTTTTCAGCAGAATTGCATTTGGTGTCTTTCTTTTGTGCAGGGTTCAGAATTTCGCGTAAAATTCCAGAAAAATTATAAAAAGTATTTTTGAGGGAAAAGAGCCACGGAGCCAGAAGACCGCGAGGGGGGGCCACCCCAGGAGCAGGGGCGGGTCCCACCCGTGGGTGGGGTCCAGGCCGCGGCAGGAGGCCGCCCCTGCCCCTGGGACCTCGCCTCTCGGCCCCCCTTCGCTTATAAGCCCCCTTTCGACCTAAAAACAAGAGCCCCCGAACACTTTTTCCAGAAACCTTACGGAGCTCCGCCGCCATCACGAACCCTAAATTCGTGGTCCAGGATCGCTGTTCCGGCACACTGCCGGAGTGGAGATCGCCGCCATCGTCACCACCAACGCCTCTCCATCAACTATCCATGTCGTCCCCCTCCATGTGTGAGTAGTTCCCTGCTGTAGGCAAGGGGATGGAAGGGATTGAATAAGATTGCTCATGTAATTCGATGCCAAATTGTTAGGGCACGATGCCTAGTATCCTCTATTTGTGTTAATCATCGTTGGTGCAACTAGTTATGCTTAATGCTTGTCACTTTGGGCCCGGGTGCCATGTTTTCAGATCTGAACACTTATGTTTGCACGAGTATAATTGTTGTTTGGATCCTATCTACTAGTTCTATGCACTTGTTGTCAACCGGAACCGGAGACCCCGAGTGACAGAAACGGGGACATCGATGGGAATGGTTGGCAACTCGAGGGTTGCATGTATTCATTGTGTGTTAATGCTTTGATCCGGTGTTCTATTAAAAGGAACACCTTAATTGCCATTTGTTACTTAATTGGCCCGGCCGAAACCGGATGGCAGGACAAAAGATGTCGTGCAAGTTCTTATTGTAAGCACGTACGATTAAATTAGGAATACATGCCTATGACTGTTTGATACTTGGATGCTATTTATATATTCATTTGCTTCATGCTTAGTTATGTTCATTTCATGAGCTATCTTATTCATGCAACGCCCGTCTATCTGTCCCTATGCCTACGGTGTTTTAATCCCGCTGTTTACAATCATTACTTTGACCGTTATCATTGTTGTCTTTATTTTACTACTGTTGTTAATATTCTACTGCTGCCATCAAATCACTGTTACTACTGATAAATTGCTTCGAGAGAAATTCTTTTTAGGTGTGGTTGAATTGACAACTCAACTGTTAAGACTTATAAATATTCTTTGGCTCCCCTTGTGTCGAATCAATAAATTAAGGTCAAACTACCCGCGAAGACTATTGCGATCCCCTACACTTGTGGGTCATCAAGATTATTTTCTGGCGCCGTTGCTGGGGAGCATAGCTCTATTTATAAGTTCACGTGGGAGTTTTTCTGTCTGCTGTAATTTACTCTTCATCATGAAGGGTAAGCGAGATCCTAAGTTTCCAATACTACCTTACACCACAAGGAAAGGTACTGTTCTGAACTCTAAAGCTACTCTTGATTCACCTACTGTTTTAAGTCAACTTCTTACACCACCTGTGAACGCTCGTCCTACTGTTGATGCTTTGTTTTCTGAGTCTGCTACTGTTTCTGATGAATTTGATGATGCTTCTGTTGTTCTTGATGATGTTGGTTCTTTAGGCCCCTTTTTAGAATCTCTTGTCACTAGGTCTAAAGAAACTACAATGCTCAATGAAAATCTTACTACACCTGTTAGTTCTCCTAATTTATATAATTATGATAGTAGGTATCCTGATGATTCCTACATTGATCTTAATGACGAGTTTATTAGACAATATATGGACTGTTCTACTTCTAAAGATCCTGATGCTTTAAGGAAATTGCTTGAAAAGCATGCTGTTAAGAATTATTTTACACCTGATCCTGAGTTTGCTACTTCTCCCATATGCATTAAAGATGATGATTTTAATTTCTCTGTTGATCTTTCACTCATATCTAATGTTGAATCTGATCCTTTTTGTGGAACTAAGGATGACAATGCTGTAGAACACATGAATAAATTAGCTTCGCTTAGCCTTCTAATTTCTGATGATAAAAGATACAGCGTTACTATTTGGTAAAGATGTTTCCTTTCTCATTAAAAGATGATGCCAAAGTGTGGTATAATGCTTTACCTTATGGATCCATAAAAAGCCCTCATGAATTGCTTGATGTTTTCTTTGCAAAATATTTTCCCGCTCACATGCAGCATGATGCTTTGCAGAGAATTTTCAATTTCAGACAATTGAAGGATGAGCATCTCCCTAAAGCTTGGGGGAGATTCGGATCATTACTCAGGGCTCGGCCAGGGCATGATATTCCGAAGAATGAACTCTTTGATATATTTTATACTGTTCTAACTGTTGAATCTAGGACATACCTAGATAGCTTTGCTGGTTGTGTTTCCAGGAAAAGGACTGTAGATGAAGCTGAAGAACTAATGGCTAAGATTGCTAAAAATCATGATGAATGGAGCATTCCTGAACCTCCTCCATTACCAACTCCGAAGAAAAGGGGAGTGCTCTTCCTAAACCCAGAAGATATGCAAGAAGCCAAGAGATCTATTAAGGAAAAAGGTATTAGAGCTGAAGATGTGAAGAATTTACCTCCAATTGAAACTTTATGTGAGCCTACCACTCACCCACCTATGGTAGAGGTACACTCTCTTCATAATTTTACTGTTAATGATATTCCTTATAGTAAGCCTCCTAGTCAGTGTTTGGATGAATTTGATAACTTTATTGTTAAACAAACTCATTTTAATATGCAAATTCAACAACAATCAAATGATAACACCCTGGTTATTAAAAATTTGCATTATGTCTTAGAGAAAACTGCTAATGATGTCAAAGGTCTTGTTAAGCATTTTCATATGGCCCAAACTCAACTTGAACAAATTACTAAAGTGCAAAAAGACTTGCTTGCTGGAATTCCTACACAAAGTAATAAACAAGCTTATGGTGTTTTAACTAGAGGAGGTATCTCTACTCAAGATCCTCTTTATCCTGGGGGACATCCTAAAAGAATTGAACAAGAATCTCAACTGGTTGAAAATAATATTACTAGTTCCCCTAAAAAGAAAAAGAAAAAGAAGAAACATAAATAATTAGGAGAAGCTAGTAATATGGAACTTGATAAAGAACCTATAAGTAATAATCCTAATGCTGTCTCTAATTCGGATGCTGAAACTAAAAGTGGTAATGAGCATGATAATGATACTAATGAACCTGAAGAACAGGAGGAGGAGACTGCACCTCCTGTTGCTAAAAAAACATGGTAAAGAGAGAGAGCCATGGGTGCAAACCCATGCCTCTTCCATCTAAATCTCAGAAGGCTAAGGAAGAAGAACACTATAATAAATTCTGTGAATGGATGAAGCACCTCTTTTTGCAAATTCCTTTGACAGATGCTATTAAGTTGCCTCCCTATTCAAAATATATGAAAGACATTGTTACTAATAAAAGAAAAATCCCTAATGAAGAAATCTCCACTATGCTTGGTAATTACTCTTTCCATGGCAAGATTCCTAAAAAAGCTTGGTGATCCAGGTATACCTACTATTCCTTGCTCCATTAAAAATAATTATGTTAGAACTGCTTTATGTGATCTTGGTGCAGGAGTTAGTGTTATGCCATTTTCTCTTTATAAGAGACTGTTATTAGATAAGCTTATTCCTACTGATATTTCCCTTCAAATGGCTGATAAGTCCATTGCTGTGCCCATTGGTATCTATGAGGATGTTCCTGTTAAAGTTGCTAATTATTTAATCCTAACTGACTTCGTGGTATTGGAAATGCCTGAAGATGATAATATGTCTATTATTCTTGGGAGACCTTTTCTTAATACTGCAGGGGCTGCTATTGATTGCAATAAAGGAAAAGTTACTTTTAATGTTGATGATAAAGAACACACGGTGTACTTTCCAAAGAAGATCAATACCAAAATTGGTTTGAACTCTATTGAGAATATTAAATCCATCAAGATTGGAACTATTGATTGTCCTATTCATACACATTCAAGAAAATATGAAACCCTCATGATTGGGACAATTCCTATTCAATATGAGGTAACTTGATTGTCTGTTGAATATTGAATAATTTATGTCAAATAAATTTAGTGTGGTAGCAAGACTTGATCAACCTTGCTAACAAACCAACTTTAGCAACATAAAGATATCAAGATTCATTAAATTTTCTTCTTTTGCTCATCTTTAATTTTTCTATAATTTTTATTTCTTGCTTAGTTTGTCCTTTTTAAATACAATTATCCTGTTTTATTAGCTTATTTTGATCTCATTTAAGTTCTTCTGTAAAAGTTTTCAAAAAATTCCAGAAAAATTACATGAATTTTATTATTTTTAAAGAGACACAGGAGTGCTTGGGGCTGACCTAGAGGACACCCCAGGGGCACAGGCGGGTCCCACCCGCGGGTGAGGCCTTGGCCACGGCCAAGGGCCGCCTGTGCCCCCTGGAGGGCCCCACCAGGTGAGCTGCCTCCCACACACCTCCTCTCTCTCTCGGAAAAACACTTCCCCATTGCTCAAACCCGAGTTTTTGCTCTTGAGTGTTGGGATTTTCGATCTCTTTGTTCAGCCCATTATTCTTGCTGAAATTTGGAGCAAATCCTCTCCGGTATGTGACTCCTTCACTCCTCCAATTAGAATCTCGAATGGTTTTGTATAAATTGAGTATTTTGCTGTTGTTTATGACTTTGAGTATGAGCTTGCATGCTTGATTTGTGACTTGTTAGATGGATTTGATGCATGTACTAGTTGATATTGAGTCGTAGGAATAGTCTAATGCATTTCCTATATTTTATTTTCAAGTTTTATGAGGTTTGTTGAAAAATTTCAGAAAAGGAAGAACATGCCTAAGTTCAATTTAGGTGGGATCTTTAAGAAGAAGGATCCCTCTTCTCGTCGAGAAACGAGAGGGTCAAGTTCTAATGCACCAATGAGGCCTTCATATAATGAAGATTCGGAGCCACTTGGTGTTATTGTGCTTGCTCGAGTGACGGATGTGCGTTCATCGGTATACCCATGTTATGAATTTCTACAAGCTGCAGGTATACACAATGAATTTACTAGTCTTGTCACTAATGCATCGTTGACAAATATTGTATTAGTGGAGAGGCCCCAATATCTTAAGCTCACTAACATCTTTGTGCAAAGCTTTAATTTCAATGATCCATATCACCCTAGTGTGGAGTTCATGCTATATGAGCGACCTTGTAGAATGCCTTTGTCTGAGTTTTGCAGCGCTTTAGGAGTGAGGAACTTGGGGCTCACAGGCAAGATGAATACGCAGCCCCAGTACCTCAAGGAGCTCTATGCCGGAATTTGTCATGATGATTGGAGAGACTCTACGCGTGCAAAATTTGGGAGCATTCAGTTTCCAGCTGTGAGGTATTTGGGCTATGTCATTGCTCGTTGTATCCTTCCCCGGGATAACACGAGTAACATGTCTAGTCCTGATCTTGCTATTCTTGCCGCTGCAATTAATCATGATGATTCCTATAATATTGGTGCTCTTATTGCTCGTCGCCTTAGCACTAACAAAATTAAAGGAACTATTTATGGAGGTATTATTGCTTCAATCGTGCTTACTACTGCCATGCTTCCTCCTAGAGAGGATGATCTAGAGTTGGATTTTATTAGGCTTAATCTTACTGCAATGAAAACTCACCACTATGTCACTTATGATTCCACTTTGGAGAACTTGCAGTATAGATTGTTATTTGGTTTTGATTTGGATAACCCTCGCTTTGTGAGATTGCCTGCTCCTGTTTTGTTTAACTCTGCTGCTAGGGACGGATACTCGTTTCCTGAGGAGGTGCTGGATGAGTACCTCGCATCACTAGCCCCTGAGGAGGAGCCACAGGACTCGCAGTGGCAGCCACAGACGGGCGCCAACTGGGGCGCGCCGCCGCCGTGGTAGATGGATCCCACTTAGGCCAAAATCCTAAGCTTGGGGTAGTACGTATTTCTCACCGACATCTTTTTATTTCGTTCACTCAACTATCATATATCGGTGTCTTCGTTATTCCTTTGTATATTCATTAGTTCTCTTTCTGCTTTCTTTTCGCTCTTTTCAATTTGCCCAGTCGCCTTAGTTGTTCTTTTTGTTTATTAATCAAAAACCCAAAAAGATTTCCTCTTTGTTTGCCTCTTCTTTCTCATAATAAAAAAGACCAAAAATATTTTTTTTGTTTCTTTTTCGTTTGTTTTCTACTTCGTTTTTAGTCGCTTCTTCCCAAATTGAAAACAACAAAAAGATTTATCTTCTATTTCTGCGCTTTTCCTTTCGCTATTCGAAAAACACAAAAATATTTTCTCGTCTTCTTCATTTTGTAGTTGTTTCAGAGTTCAACCTGTGTTTGTGACGACACTTGCACATTTTTATTATTTCCATATCTTTCGGTTGTGCAAGCGTCTATGCAATAATGATGATATTTGGCGACGTGGATTTGATGAGGAAATTCGGTATGAACTCTATTTGTTTTCATTTTTGTACAGATGCTTATCCTCATGCTCATGTTTTTTAGTTTGCTATGGTAGAATGTTGCGTAGATGATATTGAAAGTGCATGGTTGATCTCATGCATGGTTTTGGTAATTAATGACAATCTCTATGGACTAATATTTGCATTGAGCTCTATGTGTAGGTTGTCCTTTAGCTTGTGTCAAGATCATTTGTTGATCAAGGCCAAGCTTGCTTGTCTCCATTGGTTGGAGTCAAGGTAAAGGTTAGAAGATTTGTGTTGATCAAGGCTAAGTACGGGTTGATCGACACTCAAGTCCGAGTGAAGATATGCCGAAGAGTGCTTTCCCCATCTTGGTGTATGGGGGAGCGTCATGTGAATCTTCACCAAGCGAAGCGCAATGAAGAAAGGTGGTGCGTCTTGAGGAGTTGAAGATCGTCTTCATCGACCTCAAGTGGTTTAAGCGCAAGGCAAAGGTATGATCTTGCTAGGGTTTCTATTTTACCGGTCTCATGATGTTTAGTGAGAGACCGGGTTATAGGATAGATAGTCGTACTATCAAGAGGGGCTCTCGACCGAGTTTCGTGATCGTATCGTCGTAGAGAGCTCAAACCTTTGCATCCATGCAATCATCTTTATTGGTTCTTATTTGGCTTTTATCCATGTGAGAATTTAGAGCTTGTGTTTATCTCCATACCAAGCTCTAGTTCATCAAAAATGGATCTCAAGAATATCTTCTTGCGTTTTTGATATCGGAGGTTTTACCGGTTTGTCTCTTCTACGAGAGGTCAAACTCTCTCCTTATGATTTCCTCCTCACATGATAGACTATGATGTATATATGCATGATCTTGTAGGGCTTGTGATTATCTTCGAAACAAGACCAAGATCATAGAAAACGGAGTCTTGATGAAAAACTTGTGCGTTTTCGGTTTTGGAGATTTTGCCGGTTCATCTATGCGGAAGGTTTCACTCTTCCAATTTTTAGCAAAATCTCCATTGCTTGGTTTCAATATTTTTGTAGGGTAGCTCTTGTCGTCCTCTTTCCAACAAAATTGGATTCACTCGATTCGGAGTTTCCACGCAAAAGTTATTCAGTTTCAGGGTTTGCTGTTTTTCTGTGTCTGGAAGTACCGGCCCCTTGACCGGTACTACCGCTGGGCACTTCCGGTGCCCAGTTCCGGAGCTTCTTCCGCTTGCGAAAAAAGCTACTGGAACGGCTCCAGAAGTAGGCCGGAAGTAGGCCCGGTACTACCGGGCCGCCGGAAGTACCGGTGGCCTCAGCGGTACTACCGCTCGCTACTTCCGGTGTTTTGTTCCGGGGCCAGTTCCGCTTATCGAAAAGTTTCTGAACACCCGGAAATGTGCACCGGAAGTAAGGGCAGTACTACCGGGCGACCGGAAGTACCGGGCGCCGCAGCGGTACTTCCGGCCCTGCGGGTCTTTGCAAATGACCGTTGGTGCGCTGATTCGTGTAGGGCGGTAGTACCGCCCTTTGGGCCGGTACTACCAGTCCTGCGGGAATCTGCGCCCCAACGGCCAGATTTTTTGGCCACCTATTTAAGGGGCCTTCTTCCCCAATAGGTGGTTAACTCTTTGGCCACCCTTTTGCTCTCTCTCTCCTCCATTGTTGCAAATCTTGAGAGCTTGATTCCTCCACTTCCCTCCTATGATTCTTGCCCATCTTTAAGGAAACAAGAGAGGAGATCTAGATATACCATTCCACCAATCCATTTCTTCTCTAAGTGAGAGGAACCTAGTAGATCTAGACTTTGGAGTTCTTAGTGTTTCTCTTTGTTCTTCCTCTTAAATCCCTCCATAGCATTAGTTGCTTTGGTTGGATTTTGGGGTGAAGGATTTGACCACTTAGTGTGTTCTTGCCTTTTGCATTTGGTGCATAGGTTTGAGTTCCCCACGGTGATACGTGGGATTGAAGGTTGAGAAGCTTATTACTCTTGGGTGCATTGTGTTCCCAAGTGCTTGTGCCTCTTGGGTGCATTGTGTACCCTAGACGGTTGGAGGTGCCCGCGAAGACTTCGAGTTGTGAAGCTTCGGGCAAGTGTTGGGAGCCCCCGATTAAGTTGTGGGTGTGTGCCCCAATCGTTGTAAAGGCTCCGGATTCCGCCTTGAAGGATTCCGATAGTGGAAGGTGAACCTAACCCTTGGGTGAGGTTCATCGGAGAATAGGGTGAGGCCTTTTGTGGCATCTTGAGTAGGCCTCTTGTGGCGAGCTCACACCCCTCCAACGAGACGTACTCCCTTAACTAGGAGGAACTCGGGATTACATCCTCGTCTCCGCGTGCCTCGGTTATTTCTATACCCGAGCTCTTTACTTATGCAATTTACATTGTGATAGCCTTCGTGCTTGAAGTCATATATATTGCTATCACCTTGTTGTTTTATTGCTTAGCATAAGTTGTTGGTGCACTTAGGCAAACCTAGTATTTTAGGTCGTTGACTTGTTAATCTAAACACATAGTTTTATTCCGCAATTATCAAGCCTTAAATAGAAAAAGTTTTTAATCGCCTATTCAACCCCCCCCCTCTAGGCGACATCTCGGGCATAGTTGTTCTTTCAGATATTACTTAGTTTTTATGGATTCCTATGCTTAGCCTCAACTAGTTAAGAGTGGATAATTTGTCATGTAGACGTGAGCATGTTTTGCATTGTTTATAACATGGTATGGTGAAGTGAGATCCTCCTCCAAAAGATTTATTTGGATTGACTTGGCACATGTTCACACATGTAAAAGACTAAAAATAAAGTCTGTTAAGCCTTGACGGTTTATTGTGCTTAGAATTGTAGTATCACTCTTATGCTTTACTCATTGATTGATTTTGTTGCAAAGCATGATTATGACAGTAGTGCTCTTGATCGGTCGCTCCCGAGTCTTTTGCTAGCCTCCATTTGCACTGGGTGTAATTGTCCATCCGTGCATCCATTTTCCTTAAGCCAAAGTATTCCATTTGAGTCCACTATATCTTCCTACATATGGTATTTCACCGCCATTCCAAGTAAATTTGTCATGTGCTATCTTTAAATCATTCATGCTTCCTTTTATGTCTCTGTTTTTAGCTCATGAGGAAGCAGTAGAGGGCTAGATATACCTTGTGACAAGCGAGGTCATTTCCCCCCTTTCACCCGGTGTTGATGGATTACGTCTTCACTTGAATCAACCCGAGAGCAGCTTAAGCAAAATATAAATATAACTCACCATTCTCCTCCGCGCAATGCAAAATCTGAGAAATC
Organism: Puccinellia tenuiflora; assembly: GCA_012064385.1. Lineage (NCBI taxonomy): Eukaryota > Viridiplantae > Streptophyta > Magnoliopsida > Poales > Poaceae > Puccinellia > Puccinellia tenuiflora. Next base: position 466,182 of record QRDG01000248.1, on the reverse strand, counting down.
AGCTCAAACATTGGACAGTGGTGAAACCAAGGAGAAAGAGGAGCGTACTCGCTCCTCTAAAGAACCAGCTGCTCTCACAAGTCTAAAAGCCTTGCTTGTTATGAGGGACTAGATAGCCTCTCTGTTGTGAAATTGTTGACAAAAGCATGCATCTCTCAAAATTGTTTTACTTCTGCTTATAAAAATAAAAAGCTCTAGCACATGATTAATCCCTGCTTCCCTCTGCGAAGGGCCTTTCTTTTATATATTTATGTTGAGTCGTCATCCTTCTTTGAGCACCATCTTATAGAGCATTGCTGTCATTCTGAGTATAACGTGCTTTGTCCCAAAATTTTAATGATTGGAGCATGTTTGAGATACTTCTCAATTCTAATAACTTTACATCTAGTCACCGTTTAATGTCTCAAGAGGTGCCCGACATATATGTTTTGCCCCACAAAAGAGGCAAGCGATAGATCACTTTACCATGCCTAGTTATATGCATTGCATCGGTGCTATTTGTTTGCATGTTTAAAATTATAACTTGTTAGCATATTGTGAGTTTTGCATAAGTCCCCATGATTGCTTTAGTTCTATTGTTTTTGTAACTTCTCTCTTGTGCTTATTAAAATACTGATCATGGTTTAAACTTCTATACTCTAAATGAAGCAAATGTGTTTGTCAAAGTTTCTTTTATCGCATCCAGTTTGTCAACTGAATTGCTTGAGGACAAGCAATAAGCTAAGCTTGGGGGAGCTGATATGTCGCAAACGTATCTACTTTTCCAAACACTCTGCTATTGTTTTGCTTCTGATTATTAATGAATTTGTTTGGAACTCGAACTGACGCTATTTTCAGCAGAATTGCATTTGGTGTCTTTCTTTTGTGCATGGTTCAGAAGTTCGCGGAAAATTCCAGAAAAATTATAAAAAGTATTTTTGAGGGATAAGAGCCACGGAGTCAGAAGACCGCGAGGGGGGGCCACCCCAGGAGCAGGGGCGGGTCCCACCCGCGGGTGGGGTCCAGGCCACGGCTGGAGGCCACCCCTGCCCCTGGGACCTCGCCTCTCGGCCCCCCTTCGCTTATAAGCCCCCTTTCGACCTAAAAACGAGAGCCCCCAAACACTTTTTCCGGAAACCTTACGGAGCTCCGCCGCCATCACGAACCCTAAATTCGGGGTCCAGGATCGTTGTTTCGGCACCCTGCCGGAGTGGAGATCGCCGCCATCGTCACCGCCAACGCCTCTCCATCAACCATCCATGTCGTCCCCCTCCATGTGTGAGTAGTTCCCTGCTGTAGGCAAGGGGATGGAAGGGATTGAATAAGATTGCTCATGTAATTCGATGCCAAATTGTTAGGGCATGATGCCTAGTATCCTCTATTTGTGTTAATCATCGTTGGTGCAACTAGTTATGCTTAATGCTTGTCACTTTGGGCCAGGGTGCCATGTTTTCAGATCTGAACACTTATGTTTGCATGAGTATAATTGTTGTTTAGATCATATCTACTAGTTGTATGCACTTGTTGTCAACCGGAACCGGAGACCCCGAGTGACAGAAACGGGGACATCTATGGGAATGGTTGGCAACTCGAGGGTTACATGTATTCATTATGTGTTAATGCTTTGATCCGATGTTCTATTAAAAGGAACACCTTAATTGCCATTTGTTCCTTAATTGGCCCGGCTGAAACCGGATGGCAGGACAAAAGATGCCGTGCAAGTTCTTATTGTAAGCACATACGACTAAATTAGGAATACATGCCTATGACTATTTGATACTTGGATGCTATTTATATATTCATTTGCTTCGTGCTTAGTTATGTTCATTTCATGATCTATCTTATTGATGCAACGCCCGTCTATCTGTCCCTATGCCTACGGTGTGGTTGAATTGACAACTCAACTGCTAAGGCTTATAAATATTCTTTGGCTCCCCTTGTGTCAAATCAATAAATTAGGGTCAAACTAGCCGCGATGACTGTTGCGATCCCCTACACTTGTGGGTCATCAGTCACTTACACCAAAGACTACGATCCTCCAGAAATACACAAAACGACTTTATTTTTAGAAAAGCAAAGTTTCTTCCTTTTTGCAGGTTATTTGTTTGACCATGCAGTGCATGCGTACATGGTCTTTTCTCCAGTCGCTCGAGCACATGGCGCCATGAATTTTGGGTGCAACGGTTTGGAAATGGTTGACATGTTGATGCAAAAGCGTTGCATGCTACTATCTTTATTTAGTGGCTAGGTGATTCATGTGGCGACTTTATGCGGCTCATGAGTACTCGTTTGTAAACTTCTTTTAATAAATAAAGGCTATATGTAGATGCTGAGATTTCTCTTTTTTTTAAGAAGTTCTTCTTAGCAGAAATATCCCTTGACATGAGATTGATTACCCAAACCTTGCCATCAAGCCTACTTAATGAAATAAAAAAATATAACAAAAACAAAATTACCCTAATTTGTCCAACCACAACACATTGCAGAAAAAACCAAATTGTTTAAATAAAATCTCCCTAACTAAACTACGTGTGGTAGTAAATCTCCCAAACCTAGCAATCGCCCACCAATTTCACATCGTGGATCCTCTCAAACCGTTGAAACTCTAACTCGACCTCTATCCTCTAGAGGAAATTGCATGTAACATCAATGTTTTCTGTCAAAGTTGCACAAAACACATAAATAAAATGTGTTTTGCAGTTGAACCGAACTTTTCGGATAATATGTTGCGGCTAGGCCAAATAGATGATTTAACGCCCTTAACAATGTATTTAACACGTGGGCCCATATAGAAATGCGTATACCATAATTGTACAGAAAATAAAATATACATGATAATAATAATAGAAAACATAGAAATTATGCACATACACAATATTATGTATTTGCATAATCTTTATGTTTTCTACCTTTATACCATCTTTTTTAATTGGCCTCATTACTAGTTTAAAATCATCATTTTGCAGTTTAAGCTAGACATCTATGTACGTTGTACAATATTGAAACAATTACGTCCACGTGGAGCCTCGACACCAATTTCGATATTTGAGGTTCATTGGACGTGCAATTTTGCATCATGCAGGTTGGTTTGTTTCCTTGCATGTGTGAGTACAAACAAAATATTATGTCTTGCACTGTAACCACCGTTTTTCAGCTCGATAAAATTTAGACTAATTGTACAACAAGAAATGTAGAAGTTAAATTTAGACTAGTTGTACAACCGTTCTGATAAAATTCCTTATTTAAATCATGGTGCATTAATATAGATGAATTTCTTAATTAAAATATAAATGGTTATTTTAAACGAGGAACGAGGACAATTAAAAAACATGGCATAAAGGTAGAAAACATAGAGATTAGGCATAATCTCTATGTATGTATATTTTGTACGTGCATAATTTCTATGTTTTCTATTATTATGTATATTTTATTTTCCATATAATTATGGTACGTATGTGTATTTTTATACAAGTTCACGTATCAAATACGTTGTTAAGGGTGCTAAATCATCTATTTGGACTAGCCGCAACATATTACGCCAAAAGTTGAGGTCAGCTGCAAAATACATTTTGTTTATGTGTTTTATGCAAGTTTAGCACCAAACATTGGTATTACATGTAATTTCCTCTATCCTCTAATCGCTTCGGCGCAATATAATATTGGGAACGAAGAGTGGAAAAGGTACTCGAGACATGAGAGCACCTCGAGCCTGCTCCACCATCGCTGATAGAACCGCCGAAGATGGTGCGCAACTTTTCTCCTCCTACTCACCGTTGTCGCGCCAGCAATTTGGGCTCCATATGAAAGATTGCAACATACCCAGTGGAATTTCGTCTTACCTAGCGCCAAAACATGTGGTTTTGCACAATATCTTGAAGACCAAAGAATGATCCGCACTTCTAAAAATACAACGATTTGTGCCGCTCGATTGGTTAATCTTCCTTGCAAATCAATTTTCTTTCACTCAGGACAGGTTTGACGATTCACAAATCACAAGGAATTAGAGAAATCAATCAAGTAGTACTTGTTCATATACGTGTAGATGCAAATGCAACACACACATACATATATGCTCCAATAGCCCCAAATTAACTGGAGAAAGAAGTTAATTCAGGACACGTGCATATATACACACACCATATAACGTACTGCTACAAAAGGAGGTAATTAAAAATCTCTCGCGTCTCGTTTCTTCATTATATGAAGGTAGATCGACGTTGCAGCTAGTAGTGGTAAGTTGTTCGTGCAAGCCGAAGAAGCTAGCATCGATCAAGATCCGAGGTGTGTGGTGGATGCCAGCGCCACCGCCTGCGCCCACACCTTGAGCCTCGCCTTCACGTCCACCGGATCCTCCCCTGCAGCAAATCGTTAATCACAACACACACACGTCAGTCAGCACCCCTTGTGATTAGATTACTGCTAAGCATCGACAATACAGTGAGCACTATACTAATTAACTATAGCTAGTCTGATCAGTGGAACGATGCTCATGATGATGAGCAAGACGACGGAGACGGATCGATTGATCCAGATATTATAGATGGAACGTGGCGAAGGGTGAGTAGCCAGATCCCCATGGAAGCGTCGCCGGCCGGATGGGGGATCGATGGCGACGCCGGCGAGCGCTTAATTATACTTAGTGGGGTGCATGATGATGGTGACACTAATTAATTCTCACTGATGGAGTCCAGTGTCCATGGCATGGCCGGCAGGGCAGGGTGACGTGCATGGCGACTGAATGAGCATGCAGATATATCTGGAGCTAGCGACCTCGCATGGAGTTAATTTATCCACGTGGAAAGTAGAAGAATTAAGTACTGGAATATGTGTGATGGTGATGGCGACGACGTACCGGCGCTGGGGCTGGAGATGGAGCAGCTGCCGGAGGTGGAGGGGGATCCGGAGCCGGAGCCGGAGCCGCTGCCGGCGTGGCTGTGGGTGGGGCTGCTGGTGCCGGAGATGCCGTAGCACTGCACCTCGACGCCGCAGTCGGCGGGCAGCTCCAGGCCGAGGTCCCTGCACGCGCGCACCTCCTCCATGTCCATGGCCACGCCGCCGCTGCCGGCCGCGTGGCCGTG
>QRDG01000248.1:285388-458333 GCA_012064385.1 Puccinellia tenuiflora | reverse complement strand
AGTTGCTTTGGTTGGATTTCGGACGGAGAGAAGGATTTGACCACCTTGTGTGGTCTTGCCTTTTGCATTAGTTGCATCGGATTGTGCTCTCCACGAAGATTCGTGGAAGTTGAAGGTTGAGAAGCTTATTACTCTTGGGTGCATTGTGTACCCTAAATGGTTGGTGGTGCCGCAAGAACGTTGTAAAGGCTCCGGATTCCGCCTAGAAGGATTCCGATAGTGGAAGGTGAACCAAACCCTTGGGTGCGGTACATCGGAGAATAGGGTGAGGCCTTTGTGGCATCTTGAGTAGGCCTCTTGTGACGAGCTCACACCCCTCCAACGAGACGTACTCTCTTAACAAGGAGGAACTCGGGAATACATCCTCGTCTCCGCGTGCCTTGGTTATTTCTATACCCGAGCTCTTTACTTATGCAATTTACATTGTGATAGCCTTCGTGCTTGAAGTTATATATCTTGCTATCACCTTGTTGTTTGTCTTGCTTAGCATAAGTTGTTCGTGCACATAGGTCAGCCTAGTTTATTTAGGTTGTTGGCTTGTTAATTTAAACACCTAGTTTTATTCCGCAATTATCAAGCCTTAAACCGGAAAAGTTTTAATCGCCTATTCACCCCCCCTCTAGGCGACATCGTTTGTTCTTTCAATCTCTTCTGGGAGGGGCTGGTACATCTCGTCGCTGTTCTGAGCAGCCTCGTCGGAGCCGAAGGAGGTGACCATCGAAGAAGAAGAAGTCTGAAGGCGGTGAGCCCATCCCGGTGGCGGCGAAGAAGTTGTGGAGCCGCGCCTGGTACTCCATCTCCACCTGCCCTTCCCAGTACGGTGCTATGGGCGCATACCGGGGGTCATGTCGCATCTTCGAACAGCCGTCCAGGACATGCTCGATGTAGTAGAGACGTGCCTAGCCGGCAAGGCGAGGCGCGAGTGGAAGGTTGCTCATCGTGTTCCTCGTCCAACCCTCAGGGAGAATGCAGTGCACCGACACCGGCGTGTTGGTGCAGATAAGCTCGCGTGCCTCCGCCTCCGTGAGCAGGTTCGACCGCTCTCACCGCTGGGTGCTGCCACCTCCTCCCCTCCTCAAGGACAGGACGAGGGGCGTTCTGTGCGGCAACACCACCGGCATCGACGGAGGGTTCTGGAGCACCCCCCCCCCTGAAGGAGCCCGCCTCATGGTCGTTGCCAAGGGTGCGGGTGCGCTCGCGACGCTCAGTGCGGAACCACGCCAGTTCGTCGCGTCTCTCCTCTTGCCGCATGCGACTCAACATTTGGTCGACATAGTGCTTGTTGCGCTGCCTCACAATCTCCATGCGGTGGCGCCGCTCCGCAGCCTGTGCATCGGTGCGGCGCACCTCGTCGATTTTGCGGCGATCCATGTTGTAGGTGTAGGTGGGTGGAGGCGAGGGGAGGGAGGGATGCAGTGACGAACGGGGGAGAGGGGCATGATATAGTGTCGTCCAGGCCATTAAGCTCTGGCCAACTTCCCATGCCGCGTCGCTTCAAAAAGAAGCGTCCACATTAACATCGTCGTGGGAGAGACGCAACCTTGTCACCGCAGTCGAAGCTACGGCTCGCTACGGCGACTACCACTACTAGGAAAAAGGTTACCCGTGGCGCACCAGTTTTGGTTACCCGTGGCGCAGGGGCCTGCGCCACGGATTGCCACGCCACGGGTAAGAAAATAGCCGTGGCGCAGGTGTCCATGTGCGCCATGGGTATGTACATAGCCGTGGCGCACCAAAATTAGGTGCGCCACGGGTATGTTTATATACCCGTGGCGCACCTCGTTTTGATGCGCCACGGCTATCGGCACATACCCGTGGCGCATCTCGTTTTGGTGCACCACGGCTATGAATTTCTGAATCTAAAAAAAAGAGCCACCGGCCACCGCCCACGTCGGCGTGTCCGACAGCTCACCGGCCGTCGTGTTGGTGGTCGCCGTGGAGGAGGTCGCCGTGGTGGAGGAGGTCGCCGTGGTGGAGGAGGTCGCCATGGTGGAGGAGGTCACCGTCGTGGAGGACGTCGCCGTTGTGGAAGATGTCGCCATCGAGGTCGCCGACGTGGAGGAGCTTGCCGTCATGGAGGAGGCGCCGTCGTGGAGGAGCTCACCGTCCATGGAGGAGGCGCCGTCGTGGAGGATGTCGCCATCGGGGAGGAGGTCGCCGGCCGCCGTGGAGATGCTCGCCATCGTGGAGGAGGTCGCCGGCCGCCGTGGAGATGCTAGCCGGCCGTCCTTGGCCGCCACTGTGAGGAGGATGGAGGAGAAGGGGAGAGGCTTGGAGAGGATAAGGGGAGAGGCTTGGAGGGAGATGGAGGAGAAGGGGACAAGAAAGAGGAGGAGGGAGAGAAGGAGATAGGGTTGAGGACATGCCCCCCTCTGGACCAATCAGAGACAAGAACGAACAAGCACACGGATTGTGTGCTTGTTTAAATCGCTGTGAGCCGTCGGATCGTGAAGCACATGGATTGTGCCCCCAGGTTACCCATGGCGCATGGACTATGTGGTGCGCCACGGGTAGTTAACTATCCGTGGCGCACCACTCTTTCCATGCGCCACGGGTAAGTTTTATTTATTTTTTCTGGCCAGAAAACTTAAACTTTAAAAAAATAGGTGTTCCCTTTCGAATTTGGGGATTCTGTGGGCAAAAAAACGGCTCAAAAGGCCGTAGGCCATTTGGATTGGATGTGGTTTTTTCTCTAGTTTTTTTTAAGGTATTAAACGTCGAAATCCGAGTTCGTATGCAAAAGTTATTGTCGTTTTACTATTCCATAATGATTTTTTGCAAAATACATCGAAATTCATGTTTCAAATTTTTCCTAACACCTAGTTTACGTAACATAACCACATCTCAAAGGATTTTATTTTTTGAATTTTTTAACATTTTCTTTTAGCTTCTCCAAAACTGAAAAGGCGATCACGGGGGGGGGGGGGGGGGGGGGGTGCATGGGAGCACAAAATAGGAAACTTACCCGTGGCGCACCACTATTTCGGTGCGCCACGGGTAAGAGGTTACCCATGGCGCACCACTATTTTGGTGCGCCACGGCTATGTGGGGTCAAAATTTGGCCCCGAGACCATTATTTTGGTGGCGCATTGGAATAAGGTGCGCCACGGCTATACTCTTACCCGTGGCGCACCGAAATAGTGGTGCGCCACGGCTAAGGGGGTGCCCCTCCGTCAGCCTAGCCTGCACTTAGCCGTGGCGTACCACTATTTTGGTGCGCCACGGGTAATGTCCTACGCGTGGCGCATCTGTGTCTGGTGCGCCACGGCTATATACTCGTGGCACACCAAAATAGTGGTGCGCCACGGCTAAGTAATGCACCTATAAGCCTTTTCCTAGTATACGCGCGCATTGACGCCGCCGTGTAGTAGAAGTGAAGTGACGACTCGCTACCCCGCCATGAATGCCTTTGACCGGGACAGTTAAGCTCATGTGTCGATGACACGACTGGCCCACCCGTGAGTTTCGCGCCCGCAGTTCCGTTCTATGCGCCCAAGCGGCTCCCGCCCCGGAAGGCGTGGGCTGGGCGTGCCAGACGAAGTATTGGTCCGCGCCGGACGAAAACTGGCCATTGGCGCCGTGAGCTCGTGACTGGGCGCCAATTTTCGTCCGGCGCATACAATAAGGTTATTGATGACCCTATTGACGCCCCGACTGGAGATGCTCTAATTGCATTGATCTCTTGTCAAGTTTCATGTGATGTTCTTTCTTTTTACTGTTCGGTTGAATTTCCAATTCATTACCAGTGACCAGCCATAGAATGATAGAACGGTCGTGCATATTTCAAATGAACCGGTCGACTAGGGCATATTATATCCACGCGATCACCGCCTTCGGAATCATCTCCGCGCCTCAAGTGTTTGCCCTATTACTGCAGATCAGAAGCATTTCCACAGACTACATCAGGGGTAAAGCTTACATCAGGGGTAAAGCTGAAAAGGACCGGCGATGGCATATATATATCTGGATAAGATAGATCAAAGAGAACAAAACTTTAATTATGGAGTCTATCTATGGACCCAAACGACTCACCACATCATGAAAAGCAAAAGCACCAAGCAAGAAATCAGCACAAGGCGAGAACGAGCTGGTCTCATGGGAGCACATGGCGCGTGGAGAGAGAGGCCCAGGAGGCCAGGGCTGCCGGCCGGAGGATCGATGACTGGTGGCGCCACCGGAAGCTTGCCAGGTGGGCTAGGGTTAGAGGAGGAGTGTAGCTTAGATATAGAGGTCGGTGGCCACGCGGTTGAGCTGCCGCGGCGAGACCGGGATTTAATGGGTTAAAGAGAACGATGGGAGATTAGATCACTTTGGCTAGGGATGGGTGGGATTAGCTCAGGAGAGGATTAGTTAATTAAGTCCAATGTGAGGTGACGTGAGGACGAAGGTTGGTGCACACCGCGGCCTGATGAATGTGCAAATAAAGAGGGTGTGTTTTGTTTGGCATTGGTAGAGATTTTGATAATTTAGCTTTTCTAACTTATTTGATATTTACTTTCTCGGAATGTGCAAATAAAGGAGGTCGTATTTTGTTTGGCATCCGTGTGCTAATACAGCTTTTCGTACCTGTTTTCCGTCTATTGTTGTTTGGTTAACCTTTTATATTTCCGTAATAAAACATAATGAAACATTTAAAATACATCACAGTTTAGCAACACTGTCCTGTTTGGTTGGGGTGAATAGCTCCTGTGCGACGTTTTTCCAAGGAAATAGCTAGCATGCGACGTTGTTGCTGGAAATAGCTAGCATGCGACGTTGTTGCTGGAAATAGCTAGCATGCGACGTCTGACGGGAGGTTTATAGCTGCAATGCGACACTTCTCTTAAACATCAGTAGACAGCTTATCAATTCAAACTACATGGGCTGAGCGGGACCCAAAACTTATCCACGTCAGATCGTGGGACCCACTGCTTGTCCACCTCACATCGTGGGACCCAGAACACGTAGCTGCATCAAGAGAGATGATCTCGTCCCCGCACCGGAGCCAGCGTTCATTCGACCGTTGCAGTACAGAGCATCCGCCCGTTCCTACCCCACTTCTTCTCCGGCGACCCTCTAAGCGCTGCAACGCTGGCGGTGATGTCGACCTCCGCTTCAACCTGCCGGTGGCCGCGCTATGGTCCAGTGCCGCTGGGACGGTGCCCTGACTGCCCACGGACGGCGCCCCTGAAGCGCCTGACCACCGTGAGCGATGAGAAAGGCAACGCCGGGCGCGAGTTTGTGAAATGCGAGAGCAAACCAGAGCCAGGGAAGGTGAGATCTTAGTTTCCCCTCTACCAATTTCATTTTATTTTCATCAATTTTGTGGTTTTCATCCGATTTGGTAATTAGGGTTTCATCCGATTTGGGGAAATTTTGCTCTGTTTTCAGCCGGATCTGCGGAAATGCCATCATTTCGAGTGGCTTGATGAGTACATCAATAGGATTGAACTGGAGGGCGCCTTCCTGGAGGTCAATTTGCCGCCGTCGGCCGAGCAGTGGGGATCAGCCACGGTGGTTGCTCCGGTGGGGAAAGCGGCCGGGGTTGCGGCGGAAGTGAAGGAGATGAAGAAGATGAACAAGCACCTAAAGAAGCTTGTCGATCTGAAGAAGCAGGACAATCTGATGTCTGTAGTTTTTTATTTATGTGCAATTGCTCTTGGTGTTGTTTATTTGCTGATCATTAGTCACTAAACAATGTAACTAGTGTTGCAGTTAGTTTGGACAATTTCTGTATGGCTAAGACTTGGAAGTAATGCATGACAGATGCAAATTCATTTGGTTTGTTTCAATTCCAAAAATGTTGCAAATGTGTGTTGTCTATTTCCTGATCCTTGGTCATTGTAACAATGTAATTAGTGTAGCAGTTAGCTCGGGCCATTTGTGTATGGCTAAGACTTGGCAGATATGCATCACAAATCCAACATTTATTTAGTTTGGTTAAATTTGTAAAACGTTAGAAATGTGTGTGAAATGTTCCGTTCTTTTGTAGAAAAAAAAACTACAACGGATAGGCGAAAAGGCCAGGCCCAAGTAAAACCTAGCCAGGCCCAATGTCAAAAGATGTGATCTTTCGGCAAAAAAAAAACGTGCACACTCCAGGCCTAAACGTCTTGTTGGGCCCAATAAAAATAGGATGCGTCTCCCTCTCCCTATGTCCTCTCTTCTTTTTATTATTTACTTATCATTTTTCAGCATTTTAGTTTGTTTACTCACTCTGTTCACTTTTGTAAGACATTTTAAGGCATGCTAGCATTATCAAGGGCCATGGTTTTGAATTCCCACGCTTGGTTGAGATTTGTCCCTTTTCTTTCGCCATTGACACGTGCACAGTCCAGGCAGAGGGGCGGTGCTGGGTTTTGACGTGACAACATCGATGGGACGCGGGGCCCCACTAGTCAGTTGGACTGCAGGTCACGCGTCAAGACCAGCGACGGTCCAGCGGTTAACACACAGCGACGGGAGAAGAGTATGTTGGCTATTGCTGAAAATTAACCCAAAATTCAAATGAATTTGTTGAGGACATTAAGGAGTCAAATAAAACATTGGCATCCATAACATATATTATCCATAACTGCATCCACATTACATATATATATATATATATATATATATATATATATATATATATATATATATATATATATATATATATATATATATATAGTGGCCCGACCCACATTACACGTTACATATATTAAACTAAAAAAAGAAAAATTACATTTCATAGCCCTAAATATAAAGGGCCCTAAACCCTAACCGCTACCCGTTGGCGCCCCTTCGTCTGCGGGCCGTAACCTAGTCGCCGCCGCCGGCCTTCCTCCACTCCGCCGCCCTGGCTGCCCTCTCGACGTTGGACAAGGCCCGGAGATTCTCCTCCCGGAGCCGCTTCGTGGCCCTGTCCTCCCGGACGGGGTACCACTTCTTCGCCGCCTTCCTCTCCTCGGCGGCCGCCGCCTTCCTTTTCTCGGCGGCGAGTTCCTTCCTCTCCTGCTTCTCCAGGAAGGCTAGACCGCGTTCGAGGGCCTCCTCGGAGCGGTTGTTCATCTTCGCGACGTCGTCGGGAGTGGGGTTGTGGACGAAGGGGCCCTCCGCGAAGACGGATCGCCGGCGTTTTTTGGGACGCCGACGCCTCGGAGGATCCCTCGGCAGCGCCTCCCACCAGCCAAGCGGCTGTGGGTGGTTGTCCTCGTCGCTGTATGGCTCGGGGCTGGAAGGGAGAGAGATTGGGCTGTCCATGTTGCTAGAGGGAGGAGGAGGCAATGGGGCTGGAGAGGGATGAGAGGAGGCAATGGGTTGGATAGGCTCCATTTAAAGACTGCGATGAGACGTGCGTATTAATTGGGGTGGATGAGGGAGGAGGAGGCAGTATGAAAGACATGCCGTCTGAAAGCGTAGAAAAAATTACGTTTCGTAATACATGCGACGTGACCCTGCATGCGTGCATTAACGCAAGTCCAAAGTCTAACGCAACGGACCAACGCGTGCAGTAATGCTCCGTGCGACGCTTGAAGGACACAGATCCAGTGACATGCACCTTTTGCATGTCACACGGTGACATGCGGGCTAAATTCAAATTTAAACATTGCGAAAAAATCTGAAAAAATCATGCATGTTCACAGCACATATTTGCGTGACCCCATAAAATTTCAGCTCAAAATACGAAATATACATCGAGAAACAAAAAAGAGAAACTCAGATGTGAATAGTTCCCGAATTCAAAAAAGAGAAATCTGTAAACTATTCACATCTGAGTTTCTCTTTTTGTTTCTCAATGTATATTTCGAATTTTGAGCTGAAATTTTATGGGGTCACGCAAATATGTGCTGTGAACATGCATGATTTTTTTTAGATTTTTTCGCAATGTTTAAATTTAAATTTAGCCCGCATGTCACCGTGTGACATGCAAAAGGTGCATGTCACTGGATCTGTGTCCACGCTTGAACGTGAATAGCTAGGATGCGACGCTGCAAAAAAATTAATATCTAGGCTGCGACGTGGTCGAGGCCTGCGGCAGCGCGCGCTTGCATGCGCCCGTGCCACGCATCGCATCCTTATCCTCTCTCACGCTCTGAAAAAAAAAGGCTAGCCAATCAGCTAGCGGAACCAGCCCTCCCACGGATCGCCCAGAGCCTGGCCTAAGATTCCTTCTACAAGAACAATCGGACGGCTGAAGTTCATTGCAAGCGTAGATCGACGGTGCGTGTACAGCGAGATTGTCTTCAGCAACAGAAATTCAAAAAAAATCAAAACAATGAAAAACCTCCGCACATTGTCTTCTAATGTCGAACACAAGGTAAGGAATAATATCTAGGTGATTTGGACAAGGTCGGAAAAAAAAGTTGATAGAAATGGGGTCGTTTCCCCTAGCTTTGGAGGCCATTTCTAACATGTTGATAGAAAGGTTTTGGGAATGAAGTTGTCCAAAACCCCACTAAAGGTTCATTTTGGTGTGACTAAGAAGGATCCAGGCTTACTTTTCCATTTTTGTGTGTAGAACTTGTTTAAATGCCGGTCAAACTAAGGGTTTGACCGAATTTGAAATGAGCAACAAAAATTCAAAAAAATCAAAAAAATGAAAAACCAGTGCACATTATCTTATAATATCACATACTACCTATTGGGTCTTATAAAAAAGTTATATATACATTCAAGCTCTCTGTTCATGAATAAGATGTGATATCGGCAGAACTCTGCCATATGAAGTCAAGATTGAAGACAAGTGGTTTAAGGTTTTGGGAATGAATTTGTCCAAAACCCCACTAAAGGTTCATTTTGGTGTGACTAAGAAGGATCCAGGCTTAATTTTCCATTTTTGTGTTTAGAACTTGTTTAAATGCCGGTCAAACTAAGGGTTTGACCGAATTTGAAATGAGCAACAAAAATTCAAAAAAATCAAAAAAATGGAAAACCAGTGCACATTGTCTTATAATGTCACATACTACCTATTGGGTCTTATAAAAAAGTTATATATACATTCAAGCTCTCTGTTCATGCATAAGATGTGATATCGGCAGAACTCTGCCATATGAAGTCAAGGTTGAAGACAAGTGGTTTAAGGTTTTGGGAATGAAGTTGTCCAAAACCCCACCAAAGGTTCATTTTGGTGTGACTAAGAAGGATCCAGGCTTACTTTTCTATTTTTGTGTGTAGAACTTGTTTAAATGCCGGTCAAACTAAGGGTTTGATCGAATTTGAAATAAGCAACAAAAATAAAAAAAATAAAAAAATGGAAAACCAGTGCACATTGTCTTATAATGTCACATACTACCTATTGGGTCTTATAAAAAAAGTTATATATACATTTAAGCTCTCTGTTCATGCATAAGATGTGATATCGACACAACTCTGCCATATGAAGTCAATGTTGAAGACAAGTGGTTTAAGGTTTTGGGAATGAAGTTGTCCAAAACCCCACTAAAGGTTCATTTTGGTGTGACTAAGAAGGATCCAGGCTTACTTTTCCATTTTTGTGTGTAGAACTTGTTTAAATGCTGGTCAAACTAAGGGTTTGACCGAATTTGAAATGAGCAACAAAAATTTAAAAAAAAAACAAAAAAATGGAAAACCAGTGCACATTGTCTTATAATGTCACATACTACCTATTGGGTCTTATAAAAAGTTATATATACATTCAAGCTCTCTGTTCATGCATAAGATGTGATATCGGCAGAACTCTACCATATGAAGTCAAGGTTGAAGACAAGTGGTTTAAGGTTTTGGGAATGAAGTTGTCCAAAACCCCACTAAAGGTTCATTTTGGTGTGACTAAGAAGGATCCAGGCTTACTTTTCCATTTTTTGTGTGTAGAACTTGTTTAAATGCCGGTCAAACTAAGGGTTTGACCGAATTGAAATGAGCAACAAAAATTCAAAAAAAATCAAAAAAATGGAAAACTAGTGCACATTGTCTTATAATGTCACATACTACCTATTGGGTCTTATAAAAAAGTTATATATACATTCAAGCTCTCTGTTCATGCATAAGATGTGATATCGGCAGAACTCTGCCATATGAAGTCAAGGTTGAAGACAAGTGGTTTAAGGTTTTGGGAATGAAGTTGTCCAAAACCCCACCAAAGGTTCATTTTGGTGTGACTAAGAAGGATCCAGGCTTACTTTTCCATTTTTGTGTGTAGAACTTGTTTAAATGCCGGTCAAACTAAGGGTTTGACCGAATTTGAAATGAGCAACAAAAATTCAAAAAAATCAAAAAAATGGAAAACCAGTGCACATTGTCTTATAATGTCACATGCTACCTATTGGGTCTTATAAAAAAGTTATATATACATTCAAGCTCTCTATTTGAATTTGAATTTCGGCAAATATTTGAATTTCGGCAAATATTTGAATTTCGGCAAATATTTGAATTTCAAACTCAAATTCTAGTTTAGCATTATTACAAATCACACAAGTTTTCACGAATCAAAGTAGCATTATTACAAATCACACAAGTGTTCAAGAATCAAATTCGAGTAGCAATACATCAATTTTTCTTAGCATTTGATTTCTTCTTCTTCGGCTTCGGCTTGCTTTTGCTTGCTTTTGCTTCTATATCAAGAAGATCATTCATGCTCCTTGTTTTCTTTGAATCTCCTTCACTAGGCCTTCGAGGGGGAATTTCAGGCTGGAAAACTTGATCCAAAGCTGCTTCAGTTTCCACATCTTCAGTTTCAGCTTCCAGAACAGCTTCAGCTTCAGTTTCAGCTTCAGTTTCCAGAACAGCTTCAGCTTCAGTTTCCAGAACAACTTCAGTTTCAACTTGGTCCAGAACAGCTTCAACTTCCTCCAAAATAGATTCAGGTTGCACATCTCCAGGTTGCACAGGCACTGCAACATCGACAGAGCCGAACACAGTCTGCACACTCCTCTTCTTTCTACACCCTCCAATTCTGGCCTTTTTGGCTGGACAAAGAGGTTCAGTTTCAAGGGGCTGAAACACACGTTTCTTCCTGACAGTCACCTTTGGATCGGTGTATCTACACTTGATGGATCCAGCTCGGTGTCCAAGTTCTTCACAACGCTTGCATCTATTTTTGTTACCTTTTTGGGGCCTCTTTGGCTTGGCGTCTTTCTTCCCCTTCTTACTGCTCCCACCTTTTTCAAACCAAGGCTTGAATCTACTCTGTTTCGGCCTGCCAGCCTTCCTTCTCGTCAAAGGAGCGCACAAGGAGAATTCTATGTCCACTTCAGGCCACTGAGACTGATCTGTAAGTGGTGGAATTGGATGTGCATATGCAGCTCTGAATTTTTCAACTGAGTAATATTCATGCAAATATGGGTGCATATTTAGCTTGGGTTTGGATGCCAAGAAAATGATGGCATGTTCACAAGGTTTTCCAGTGTGTTGCCACTCAAGGCAGCTGCACTCTTTCTTTTCAGTGTCAACAACATGCCTTCTGGTTGTCTTTGTATCTTTAACTTCACCAGAATGCAATGAGGATTTCACAACTAACAAATGTGCAAGCCCTCTGCTCCTGTTGACTACCTGCTGCACCACAGCAGGCAGTTTATCCTGCCCTTGCAGCTTATCACCAATCTTTGCTCTCAATTCCCACCACTTCATGATCATGATCCTAATTTGGTCAACCATGTCATGGACAGGCAAGTCCTTGAAATCCTTTATCTTGTTGTTAAAACTTTCTGCCAAATTGTTGTTGATATGATCACACTTGATGGCAGTGTTAAATCCTGACCTGTACCACAAAAGAGAATGGTATGTGTCCATCCAAGGGCCAAACTCAGTGCTTGCTTCTTTTATCTTATTCATATGATACTCCCAAGCACTAACCTTGTATGCTCTTGCTGCTGGCCACAAGCGGCCAAATGCATCTCCTCTGATTTTTTTATCACATTCATCCACATATGACCAAAGCACTCCCTCTGCTCACAATGTGGGAAAATATTCTTCACTGCATTTTCTAGCCCTTTACATGCGTCAGTGTGGATTGCCAAAGGGAACACTGGACCAATGCTACTTTTCAACTTCTGCATGAACCATGTCCATGAAGCTTCTGACTCAGACTGAAACAAGCCAATAGCTACAGGGTACGTCCAATTGTGTCCATCTAGAGCATTGCAAGCTGCAAGTTGACCATTCCACTTGCCAGTCAAAAATGATGAATCTATACTCAAATATGGACGACATCCTGCTTTGAAGCCATCAATGCAAGGCTTTAAAGCCATGAAGAATTTGGAGAAGAACACTTTCCCATCTGGTGTCACCTCAGTATCTATCTCAACAACACTGCCTGGACACCTTTTATCCACTTCTGCTTTGAAGTTATAAAGCATTCTAAAGCTATTTGCCCAATCACCAAATAATCTTTTCATTACTCTTTGCTTTACCTTCCACACTGTCGTATATTGCAGCTGGATTGGGTAATCCTTTTCCAGGTCTACTTTCAGTTTCTTTGCAGTCGTGTTTGGTTTCTTGGATAAAATAGGAGTGATTTTTTCTGCCACCCAAAGTTGGGATGTCATTTTTGTAACTTGTTGTGAAGTTGTCATACAAGTATGTACTTTTGGAATTTGATTCACTCTTACTGTCCTTCCATCAGGTTGACGTCTAGCTGATATATACCACTTGCATGGCATGGCACCACCATCAAAACCTTTGCACTTGGCATAGAATTTCTTTGTATCTGTCCACAAAGTCTTGGTTTCAAACTCATGTTTGATTGCATAAGTCCTGAAACACATCCTAAACTCATCCATGCTTGGAAACAATTTACCTACTTCAATAACTGGATTTTCTTTGTCATAAACACATACAAGCTCTTCATCATGGCCATCATCCACATCAACTGCAGCATTCTGCATCAACTCTGAATCTATTTCAAAATCAGCATTAGCATCTGTATTTGCAGTCCTTGACCGTCTGTTACCATCATCTGCAGAATCTTCTTTCTCCTTTTCCTTGTCTTGCTCATCTACAGGAATACCAAACATAGATGCCATTTCAATGTCAGACATTGGATCAATGACCAAATCTGTCGGTTCATTAATCTCAACTGTATTCCAATCGATACATACAACCTCCTCAACATTATCAACTGCCTCTTCTGCATCTGCCTCCGCTCTTAACACTGCCAATTCAGTAACTAAAGGCCCTATCTGCCTTTGTGCAGACCAATCATCCTCAGCAATCTGGCAAGCCAACTTCGATGCCACATATCCAACCCTAGATGCAGGGTTCAGAGCTACGAGCTCTGCCAAAAAAAGAACACTTTTGCTTGTCCAGCCGTCTCGCCGATCGATTTCTTCTACCATTTCTTCCCCTGTCTCAATCCTAACATACTCCTGTTTCCAATCATCGAACCGTAACAAAGAAACTTCTTGTTCTGGCCCCCAAATCACACTCTCCCCAATTTTTTCCACCACATTCCTCACGGCCTCCTCTTCCTTCAATTCTAGGTCTTGGGGATCAAATTCTTCAAAAGGTATATCCCATTCAACCATCGTGTCTCTCTCAATCATCCGCATGCTGCCATCAAGCAACACTGCCTTGGAGGGAAAGAATTTGATCGAAAATTTGAATTTACCATGTCCCCTGTTTTTTGACGACCAAGGTGAGCTAGAAGTCGAGGTAGTAAGCAAATAGAATTGAAATTAAGTTTCAAGCCTCGGGAAATTACCCATTACTTGTCCCCTCTCCCGGTTCCATCTCGCCGCCGTCCACAATCTACGCTCAAAAGGGCGCCCTCAGATCTAATGTGAGAATGATGGGAGAGGAATTAGGGTTTCGAATGGCACTCACCACGTCCGCCGTAGAACGAAAGCGCCGCCGCCCTTTGAAAAAGTTCCGCTGCCCGCCCCCGCTGTCGAGAACGTTCTCCCCGCCGCCGCCGGTGCCGACAGAGAATGTCACGCGCGCGCTCGGTCGGAAGCGCTCGAATGGCACTCACCACGTCCGCCGTAGAACGAAAGCGCCGCCGCCCTCTGAAAAAGTTCCGCTACCGCCGCCGTCGAGAAGGAAAGGTGAGCTCCGCCACCGCCGCCGCCAGAGAAGGTCACGCGCGCGCTGGGTGGGAAAGCGGTTGGTTTGTCTGGGTTAGCACCTGATACTAATTAGGACCATCATGTTTTAATCAACTGTCTCATCTAACCTAACTGTGTCCTTAACGACCGTTATATGGCTATTGTGGCCCTGAGCTATTTCCAACCAAAACAGCGTCGCATGCGAGCTATTTCCAGGAAAAACGTCGCTTCAAATCCAATAGCGATGAAAAGCGTCGCACAGGAGCTATTCACCCGGTTGGTTGGGCTTAATTTTAACTTTTAACTTTTGGCTTTTAACCTAAATAGGTGTTTTTGATTTTTACCTTTTAGCTTACACCATTGTACAATAATATTGAATCAAAAGGCAAAGAAAAAAAAAGCTAAAAACCAGACATAAACCCAACCAAACATGATCATGATAAGTTGAGCACAGCATGGTTCAACACCACAGTCCAAGTCTTAGTAGATGTGCAGAAATTAGAAATAACAATACCAAAAGAGTCTTAAAGTGCAACAATAATACCATCAATAGGAGCGAAAGTACCCCCTCACTTTGAATACATAGCATATCAGGTTCCGCTAATTAGTATACATTTCCTGTGACACAAAATTGGTGCCATTAGATTTGTGTTCCAAAATACTTCATTCCTTTTTTAGATGAAAAGCTTAAAACCCCCGGCTTTAAATTAATAAAGCCCCATGCGCCGAGTTTTGATACAAAGATGCTGATGAACAACTAACAACAACAGAGACAACAACAAATAGAATAAGAAAAAATAAAAACCAGCCGGAGTCAATGACCTCTAACGCGGACGGAGCACCAGGAACAACAGAGGGAGATCTTGACATAGGAGCATCGTCGGCGAAGAGAAACGACATCATCTTCACCAGGAGAGGCGAGCCATCGTCTTGCCATTTTCATCCATGATCGGAGAGGGACTCCTACCATTCGCCCTGGCTCGAAGGGCATCGTATCTCTGGCATTGGAGAAGCTCACCCTAAGCAGAGAACAAACTAGGAACCAAGCTGCCAACTGGGGCTAGAGAGAGAGCCCTAGTGCTTGCTACACCGAGCTCACCTTGAGAAGCCTTGCTGCCATCGACAAATTCACCCTTCAAGAGATGAAGCCGCAGACATAGTCGTTGACGATGCAACTGAGGTCTGAGAAGATGCCATGACAACCACGGGGATATGGCCGAGAGCGCAGGAGAAGCTCCATCATGCAGCGAGCCGCAAAACTCCCGCCGATGGAGGGGAACATATTCCCCTCTAACCCATGCTCGAGGTACTCGAACTGCGGGACTACATGCGCCAAAGTCGGGCGAAGATCATTGAAAGATTCAACACTGCCAAGACCGTCAGGATCAAGACTAAAACATGGGCCGCATCACTGCCACAACCCACTATCCATCACACAACGACATCCACAACCCCAATCACTCCCACAACACCTTCAAGAAGGGCACAACGCTAGTAACGCTGTCGTCGCCCCATACCTGGGAGATGAACGGGAAGGGGGGCGAGGAGAGCAAGAACGGTACCTCCAAGAAGGAGAGACGGCACCCGCAGGCGTCGTTACCATCGAAGTTGGCATGGCCAGTCATGGATTTCTCCCACTCTCGCGCTCCATCGCCAACACGCTGATCGACCTGAGATCTGACGATCAAGAGCCGCCACATACCAGATCCGGAGGTGCAGTCGGAGAGGGTTGGAAGAGGAGGCCTTTAGATCCACCGCAGCGCCACGAGTGACGCCCGCCAGCACCCCGTCGTCTGCACGGATGAGGATGCCGGGCCATTAGCACCTAGTCGTTTGCACATACGAGGATGCCGACTCGCAACCTCGCGCACCGCTTGCCGCTAAGCTGGTGGAGCCTGTCCACCCGAGGCCGCCACCTTGGCGTCCGGAGCGTTTAGCAGCAAAGCTCCTTGCCACCACATTTCACCGGCCGCAACTTGGGCTTGCACGACGGTTGCCTCTTGCAGGGGCGATGGAAAATGGGATGGGGAGGGGCGCTAGGGTTTCACCCCCCGAGTCGCCAAGAGAGGCGACGTGAGTGCCGAGTAGTTTCTCCCAAAACGTAGCACTGGGTTCAAATGATTGGGAACCCACTTCACTGCGCGCGGCGAGCGCGCACACACATTGTAGTTATAATTTTGTATCGAAAAATAGTATCTGGGTAAGAATGTTACCCCCTCCGATCACCGAATGTATCGACCGCTAAAACATGCATGGCTAGATCCATCCAGTTTAGCGTCAACTAGCGTCGAGTACTTTTACTCCGTACTCCCTCCGTTCCACAATATAAGATGTTTTAGATGTTTAACATGTTGTCTAGATTCGAACTTAAAGAATGGAAAGTGGATGAACATATACACTAAATCATATCTAGATACATGTGGTCCAAATATGAATATGGAAAAGGGCTAAAACATGTTATATTATGAAACGGATGGAGTAGATGCTAAGGACACGCACCACCACAACCATTGCGCACACGTACATGTGCACGTTGTACCGCTACACGGTCCTAAGCATGCGTGTTTTGATAAATCTACAACTTATCCTGCACGTTAGACGGCCAGATACACCTTTTATCATCGGGACATGCAAATGCGCGTGGGTGCGACGCATGCCATGCACACTTGCATTATCTCTTGGTCGTATCTCATGTTCTCGTGATGTAATGCCTGCTTTGTTGAGTCTAGAAAAAGTTCATGCATGCATGTGCTACAGGACAAGCATGTCACGTTGTTCACATCCTGTCAACTGACTCCTGCTCGATCTCCAGGAGTACACCCACCCACATCTACGTATCTCGGCAGCCGGCACCTGCTCGATGGATCGGTGGACAAGGCGCAAGCTTCCAAAGAGCTAGGCCGTGTGTTCGTGCTAGATCACTCCTCCCCTTGTTTCTTCCAGCTGATGTCTCGCCTTGCTTGCCTCGTGTTGGAATACCGACATGCAGCTCCGCGAAGAGCTAGATCAGCGACGCTTCACCTGCTGCGCGCGTGCCTCATCATAACCCTTTTTTTTCTTCTTTTTTTTTCCTTTTGGGGGGAGAATGCATCATCGTAACTCCTTTTTTTTTTCTTGAGATAAACTCGTTTTTGTTTTTGGTGAGAAAGTGCAGCCGAAATCATCGGGAAGGAATCGCACCGACCTCTCGGGCCCGTTTCACAGCCCAGTCCAGATCCGTCGTTCCATGGACTCTTACGGCCCAACGGGATATCAAATTCTCTCGCCCCATCGGCCCATATGACCCGGCAAGCACCTCCTGGTCGAAAGCGACGGCGCCCCTCTCTTCCTCCTGCTCCGCCCCGAGGAGACAAGGCGTACGAGCGACACAGAGAGCACCGCACCACCACCACCGGCAGCGCAGGGGAAGGAAGAGAGGCGCGCAGCCTCGCCGCCTCCCTCTCTCCGGTCGCCCGCGGCTTTCCGCCGCCGCCGCCGCGGAGGACGACTCGACCGGACCGCGTGACCCTGGTACGGCCTCCCCTTCCCCTCCCCGTTTCCCCGGCGGCGTTAATTTTGAACTGATTTGCCTCGCGTCGACGAGTCCTAGGGGGGCACCCTGCTTAGAGCATCACTAGCAGTGCCCTCAAACTGGTCAAACCCTCAAAATAACTGCTTTTTTGAGGGTTGAGGCTGAAACGAGGCGCGGAACAGAACCCTCAAACCCTTTAACCCTCAAAAAAATTTGGAGGTCGAACCCTCATTTCCCCCCTCGACCTGGACTAGTGCAGGTCCAGAGGCAAAACTGAAGGGCCCTTCATCGTGGTCAACGCGCGCTCGCGGGCTGAAATTTCCCCCAACCTCCCCTCCTCCTCCTCGCGTCCTCCTCCTCTGTTCCACGAGCCCGCCGCCGCCGCCGCCCCGATTCGTCCTCCGCCGAGCTCGGCCCGCCGCCGGTCCCCGCTGCCTCGCCCTCCGCCCCGACTCGCCGCCGGTCCCCGCTGCCTCGCCCTCCGCCCCGATTCGTCTCCCTCCGCCGCCGACGAGCCCGCCCCGCCTCCCGTCCTCCTCCGCCTCTCCCGCCCCGAGCTCGCCCCGCCTCCCATCCGCCTCCGCCTCTCCCGCGCCGAGGCCGTCCTCCTCCGACCCCGTCCGCGCATCTGTCGACGGTAAGGAAAACTTTTTCTTTTTTTCTTTTGTATTTTCGTTTTTGGTTCATTTTAGTTAGATTAAATGTATGTGTGTCGGTATTTAGATGGATGCGAACATGGATAATGTGATGTCCGATAGTTCCGGTTGGTCATCTTCGGATGATTCGGACATCGAAGAGCTGCTCGAAGACGATGACTAGAATGATTATTATGTGCTCCAAACTGTTAAATGTTGGCTGTTGTATGAAATTCTGAAGAAACTGTCGAAATCCTGTTTTGAGGGTTTGCAGGCCGGGGCGCAGATCAGTGCCCTCAAACCAACCCTCAAAACAGTGTTTTGAGGGTGTTTTGAGGGTTGGTTTGAGGGCACTAATCTGCGCCGGCCGATTTGGGACTTCAAATTAGTGTTTTCTCGGCCCTCAAACTGGTTTTGAGGGTTACTAGTTTAAGGGGACTGCTAGTGATGCTCTTAGGACGGGTACGCATTCCGTAATGGAGACCCGCCCCGTTGCTTCCCGGCCGAATCGAGCTGGAGCTGGACCTGCCTCGTTCTACCCCTGGACGTGGGCTCTGACGCCCGTGCCACAACCGTTGCTGGTCGAAATCGTTGATCCATGTTCACAGCCTTTCAACCATTTTCTGACCACCAGCCAGTCACCTGCTCTGTCTGAAGTCTGAACTATTGCTTTGAGTGGGTGCCGTGCCTTTTTTTTTTGGTTTAACTAAAAACGACTGTGCATAAATTGTTTTGAAATTCATCATGTTAGATAATCTTGGTGTCAAAGCCTTGAAAGGGGTGTGAATGCCTATTAGTAAGTTTTGGAACTGAAACCAGTTGTTAGCACTACTGCAGGTCTGCATCTAATCGCAGCGCTGTTTCGTCAGCTGCGTGCCAGCACCACTGCCGCGGCGAAGGAACAGATTGGATGTTAATCGCTCCATCCTTCAGCAGATCCATTAGGAGCTTAATCTCTTGATCCAAGACTAGTTTTCTTTATGTGCCTATCTGGTGACTATAACGCATTAAGTGTACATCCTAGAACAGTTTCTGCTATTTTTTTTTTCAAATGCAATGCAGTACCCTGCTCATCTGTGGCCGTAGCCGTGTTTGGAAGTAAGGAGAGCATGAATTCGCAGAGGAGAAAGAGGAACCAATGAACGTACAAATTGGATAAAATCACAAAAGAAAAACAATGATAAACACCAAACCTGATGTTTCTGACTTGACCAGAAAGGTAGAAATAGAGGATGTGTGCTCGTCAAGATTGTTAAATATTTGGCTAATCCATTTTTTCGGCAATGTAGCAGACTTGTAGTTTGGTTCTCAGAGTGAAAAACTCCTAGACAAACAAGTTAATTCAGAATGTTCTCTGCTTCTGCATTTACTGTTGAGCTTCTGTTGTGGAAGTGACTGCACTGATCTTTCTTCTTTATATCAATCAACTAAAGTGCAATTGTTACTTGCACTATGATTTTTGCCAAGGCCTAACATGAGTTGCGAACTTTGGGGACAGAACCACCATAAGCTCTGATGTGCTACTCGCTGTTCGGTCCTAGATCTGCCCTAAGTTGTAGAAGAGACTTCACCGTTGAGGAAGATGACTTCAGTGTCTTGGGCATACCTTTTGTGATTGACATAGCAGGCCCATGAGAAATATCCTTAAACCGCTGGTATGGGGATGAGAAGATGGCCTCAGTGTGCCGGGCCTCATGCTCCTGAAAGAGGAACCTGCAGCAGCACTCCTCACAAGGCCTAGTGAACCAACCTTACCAGCAAAATGTGTGCCATGGAGGGAAAGAAAACCCCAGAAGAAAAATACATCGATACCTTGGCATTTGCACGAATTAAATTGTTGAATGTGCATGTACTGATACCTTGACATTTGATTCCACGAATTAAATTGTTGAATGTGCATGTACTTGGGTACTCATGTACCGACGTCTGCCACTGTGTTAGGCTGTATCTAGTTGCTAACTTATTTCTTTCGGTTGATGTTAACTATCCACTTGCGCACCTTCATTGCTAGGCAATCAATTCAAGGACGCTTCCAACTAATTGCAAGCCTGTCCAGTGCCTTGTCAAGCCATTTAGGGTGGTGAAGGACTAACAACCGGTAGATGGGCATGGCTGAGAGAACAACTTTCACCAGAATCAGACAGCCTGATATGGTGAGCATCTTTGCTTTCCACCAAGAGAGGAGTTTTGAATTTTGTCTAATATTAACTGGTAATCTGACTTGGTGAGGGCCTTGTCTGAGAGGGGCAACTCGAGGTATGTGCAGGGGAACTGTGTGATGGAGCAGCCTGAGATCGTCTGTAGGGGTTGAATGTCAGTGGCAGTACAACGGATAGGCAGCAGGGTGTTCTTATTGGGGTTTATTCTGAGACCAGTGTGGTCGCCAAATAACTGTAGGATGGTGGTGACAGCCTCCATCTCCTCCACACAGGGTTTTAGGAAAATAATCACGTCGTCTGCGTATATGGATGCCCGATACTTGATGTGTTGCCTTCCAATTGGTGTCAGGATCTGCGATGTTTGTGCTTGGGTAAGCAATCTTCCCAAGCTCGTTTGACGTCATTTATGAAGTTGATTATCTTTGTGCTCGTTTTAAATTACTAATTGGTTCTTTAAATTCCAAAGTTGTCATAGCATCTAGAAAGTTAGAAAGTGTGCATCTGACCGTGAGAAAGAAAATATGAGAAAACGAGTATATAAGTTGGTAGAATAATAGAAATATTTTTTGAGGTAATCTATAAATTTATTCATAGAAGCATTATTTTTAGTGCAAGTTAATTCTTTATTGATAAGTTATAACAAAGTCTTTATTGATAACACTTCATATACAGATACATCGCTTATGCAGTTCTGCTACTACTGCTGGGAGAACTACACCTCTCTACACGTCAGGAACAACTTCTCCAGCGTCGGTGGCGGCACCGAAACCTCTGGTTCCGCCGACAAATAGGTGGAGCTACGAGGACACCACCAGTTCCGTGCGCGCGTGGGTGCTCCTTCGTCGTCTGTCACTTTTGGCAGCAGCTCTTGTAGTGTTTCTTCTCCGATCTGCTCGTAGTGCTCGGAGTACCTCTCGGGCATAAGGTGGGGAGTGACATGACATACCAATTTGAGAGGCATGCCGTCGTTTGCAGGTGTGTCTGTCCGCGGCATGGCGAAGTACACGGCATCGACTCGTATGATCGGGAATGGCAGCTGCGGCTCACTGTTAGTGGCACCGCATCCTTGGTCCGTGGAATTACGGTGACACCTCCATGCCGAGGAGACACATACCATTGACATGGATGATGCACTGGCATAGCTCGTTTCCTGCGTTGGCAGCACCTCCCTGGCTAATTCCCTTGTGGTCACACATGCAGCACCGAACTGGGGCGGCAAGACCTGCAAGGCAGACATGACTATGTTGAAGATGTCGGTATTCTCAAGCAGCTCGAATACCACGCAGAGCTTCACATTCTTCTCCCACATGGCGGTGTCGTCGTAGGAGAGGAACATGACAACCTCCTTGGGTCCACCGGCTTCTTCGCCATCACAGGGGTGAAGCAAGAGGATGGCGTCCAAGCTGCCCTTCTTGAGAGAGAATTCAAGCGTCTTCCCTTCAAGCAGTGGCTCCATCGGAACTTTGAAGGACACCATCAAACTCCTAGGACGGCCTCCAAACTGGACGTACCGGAAGAACTCGTCGGCGATGCCTGCTAGCCTCTCGAACCTCCGTACCGTCGCGTAGCTCGGACCATCTTCTTCCTCCTTGCTGCGGCGGAAAGGCAAGAAGCGCGTTGCCGCTCCAGTGATCCGCTTACGAATTGAAGGAGCAACTCCCTCGTTCTGCCTGCGCTCTGTTGATCTCCTCCTGTGAGCGCGCAAGATGGCATCGCCTTCCTTGGCTACACGCTTCAGTCTCGCCTTCCAATTGATCAATGGTTGGTGGAGTATCAGCCAATCTTCGGAGATGGCAACAACACTCTGGATCTTTAGCACTGCAAACTCCAATCTCTCAGCGTTCTCCTGTGCGCTCCGCTGCTCTGATAGGATCGAGAAAATTCTGCTTATAGACTCGCTTGCAACCGCGGATCCTATCATTTCAGCCATGAGTACTTCTTCCTCTGGTAAATCAATGTACGCTCCCACTCTCTATGATGCAGTGATGGCAAATGTTTCTTCGCTTGAGAAAATTGCACAGCGTGTTGAACTGGTAAGCACTAAGAAATGTGTGTACCTGAAAGTCTTCACGTCTCTGTTCTGATGGGGAAAGTAGGAGACTCGAGGCACAGAAAAATTAAATTGAAAGCGGCCTAGGAAAGAAAAGTGACGGCACGTCATTTGCTTTTCCTTGCACAATAATGTTTTGGAAGTTGACGGTGATTTCGTGCGCGGAAAACCTACAGTCCCGTGTGGCAGATCAGCGACGCTTTCCGCCGATCTGACCATGTCTGCTGCGCGTGTTTTTTTCTCCATAGTGTGGAAATACCACGAGTTGTTTTGGTGGAACGATGCCCTTTGTCTCGGGCTCGGTTACGTGTTATATAGGCACAGGATTACATCAGTGGAGTTACAACAGAAGAGAGAAAGGAGGAGATCGATCTAATCTTTATACATCAGATTAGATCGTTTAGACTTGCGGTACAACTCAACAACCTGAACGTTTATCTCTAACACCCCTCCTCAATCACAACCGTTCCCAAGGTTGAGATTGTGTTTAAACTCCTCAAGTTGCCTTCCTAGTAAAGCCTTTGTGAAGCCATCTGCCACGTGGTCTTGTGAAGCGATAAATCTGATCTCAAGCAATTTATTTGCCACTCTTTCACGTACAAAGTGGAAATCTATCTCAATATGTTTTGTTCGTGCATGAAAAACAGGATTAGCTGATAAATATGTTGCTCCCATGTTATCACACCACAAACATGAGGTTTGCTTTCTGTCAATGCCAAGTTCTCTCAATAAGGATTCAACCCAAATAATTTCAGCTGTAGCATTTGCTAATGCCTTGTATTCTGCTTCTGTGCTGGACCTGGAAACAGTTGCTTGTTTTCTAGCACTCCAAGAAATTAAATTCGGTCCAAAATAAACTGCAAAGCCACCTGTAGATCTCCTATCATCTACACATCCTGCCCAGTCAGCATCAGAAAATGCACTTACTAAAGTAGAGGATGATTTCCTAAAGGTTAGCTCAAGGTTTATGGTTCCCTTAATATATCTCAATATCCTCTTAACGGTTGTCCAATGAACAGTAGTAGGTGCATGTAAAAACTGACATACCTTGTTGACTGAAAAGACAATATCCGGTCTAGTAAGGGCAAGATATTGAAGTGACCCAACTATACTTCGGTACCTTACTCCATCATCTGGTCCGAGTACATCTCCTTGTGTGGCCGACAGTTTTTCAGAAGCTGATAGTGGTGTTGTAACCGATTTGCAATCCTTCATGTGAGCTTTGGCTAACAAGTCCAAGGCATACTTTTCTTGGGTTAGAACAATACCATCATTGCATTTCTTAACTTCAATTCCCAAAAAATAGTGCAAGTCACCTAGATCTTTTAGTGCAAAAGCTATACTTAAATCTTGAAGTAAAACGGTAATAGCCTTGCTTGACGAACTAGTGACAATGATGTCATCAACATAAACTAGCACAAATATGATGATACCTGACTTGTTGTAAATAAATAGTGAGGTGTCGGCCTTGGACGGTGAGAAACCAAATTCTTGGAGATTTGAACTCAACTTGGCAAACCATGCTCTTGGTGCTTGCTTGAGACCATATAGAGATTTATCTAGTTTGCACACATGATATGGTGCATTGGGATTTTCATATCCTGGTGGCTGCTTCATATAAACTTCCTCTTCTAGAACACCATGAAGAAACGCGTTCTTCACATCTAGTTGGTGTAGACTCCATCCTCTAGAAACTGAAATAGCTAGAACAAGTCTGATTGACGTGGGGTTACCACACGCCAAATCCCTCGGAGGTCATCCTTGGGTTTCGTGAAGAGAGGAAGAAGATGGTGGTGTTGGTGAATCCGTCGGCTGACAAGCAAGGTTTACCCAGGTTCAGGCCCCCGAAGGTAAAAGCCCTACGTCCTGCTTGTCTAGTATTGATCGAGGTTGCTTACAAGGGTTACAATGGCGAGATCGGTAGATGCGATCTCGCTAGGGTTTCTGGTGGTGAGTATGAGCGTGTCCCTGGTCGGCGGCCCTCCCAGCCCTTATGTAGTAGGGCTGGGTCCCGGGAATCCTTTACCGACTAGGGTTATAATTCGGGAACACTACAACCAACGTAAGCTCCTCGCTTCTTGGGCTGTTTCCTTCGGTATGGGCCTTCTCTTTGGGCCTGTCCCACGGGCCGCAACTTATTTGAACACTGTATATCTTAATCGTGGTACACCCGAAGGGTACACCCACGTCACTGATAGTAGCAGCTTTAACAACTGGACTAAAGGTGTCCTCATAATCTATGCCATATCTTTGTTTAAAACCTTTTGCTACTAGTCTAGCTTTGTATCTATCAATAGTACCATCAGCTTTCCTTTTAATTCTATAAACCCATTTGCAATCTATAAGGTTTATACCTGGTTTATGCGGTACTAGATGCCAGGTTTTATTTTTAATTAATGCTTCATATTCATCATCCATAGCATTTTCCCAATTTGAATTTTTTAATGCTACTTGCAGGTTTTCATGTTCATTAGGTTCAGCTAATAATCCATGCCGAACTGTGTCATCCGTAAAAGTTTTGGGCTTACTGTTCCCTGTTTGCGCCCTGATACGGTGCACTGCAGGTGTAGGAGGGTGCGCAGATGTGGTTGCCGCAAAAGATCCCGGGGGCGGTGCAGAGGATCTCTGCTCAGGCCCGGAGCGTGCTGTTTCGCCGCGTACAATAGATCGGCCACGCCGGATTGGTCCACTTGGCCTAGTGGGTGCAGCACCTCTCCACCTGGTCGGCTGACCACGCGCAGGTGCATGCATTGGCCCGCGCTGTCCGGTCGACCCGCTGGCCGCGCCAAGCACACTGGGACCCGACTGTCATGTCTCTTGGCATGCGAGGAGGCGGGTGACGTGTTGCCCACTGGTTCGCTGCTCGTGGCGCCCGACAACGACGTCCCTGGCTCGCTGGCGGATGGAGACGCAGAATGCGATCCCGAGGCGGATTCTTCTGAGATTGCATGCGATCCCGAGGCAGATAACACAGGTGAATCTGCACCGTGTCCCACGCCGCTGTCTTCTAGCGAAAATTCTTGTTCTGCTTCATTTTCACTCGTTTGATCATCATTTTGCATCAAATTTTCTTCTTCTTGCTGCTGCACTTGGGAACTTTGTGAGGGGACAAAAACAACAGGAACATTAGATGTTAGATCAATACATTGTTGCTCCCCTTGATCTAAGGTTGGTGGATTTTTGAGTGCGCCGGGTAGAAGAAGAATTTCACGACGAAGGAGAGCACCGGCGTTTGGGTGTAGTTTGAAAAGGGAAACACAACTTCATCAAATACTACATCTCGGGAAATATAGACTCTGCCTGTAGAAATATCTAAACGCTTGACACCTTTGTGCATGTGGCTATACCCAAGAAAAACACATTGTTTGGAGTGGAAGGCAAGTTTGCGCTTATTGTATGGTCGAAGATTGGGCCAACATGCACATCCAAACACACGGAGTGAGGAATAGTCAGGTGTTTCTTTGAGAAGACATTGCATGGGAATGTCATTATCAAGGACTGTAGAAGGAAGCATATTGATAAGGTGTGTAGCGGTCAAGAATGCTTCATCCCAGAATTTTAGTGGCATAGATGCATTGGCAAGAAGTGCAAGACCAACTTCTATAATATGCCTATGTTTTCTTTCGGCAGAGCCATTTTGGTGATGAGCATGTGGACAAGAGACATGATGAGATATGCCTACTTTTCGAAAAAAGGGGTTTAGTTTTTCATATTCACCACCCCAATCTGTTTGCATGGCAATGATTTTTCTATCAAATTTGCGTTCAACAAGATTTTGGAATTTCTGAAAAACGTGAAAAACTTCAGATTTTTTTCTTCAAAAGATAGATCCATGAGAATTTACTAAAGTCATCAATGAAGCTTACATAATATGAATAACGACCAACAGAAGTAGGTGCTGGCCCCCACACATCGGAGAACACAAGCTCTAAAGGAAAAGTAGATATACTACTAGATCTAGTGTAGGGCAGTTGATGACTTTTTGCTCTTTGACATGAATCACAAACCGACTCAATGCTAGATTTATTATAATAAGGAAGATTAAAATCTCTAAGTACTCGTTGAACGACTTTGAACGAAGGATGACCCAACCGGTCATGCCACCTTGTAGCTGAAGGCTTGGTGACGCTAAGGACTTGCTTTTTATTCGTGCTTGATGAAGGTAACATCGGATAGAGACCTCTCTTGCATCTACCCTTAAGAAGAACTTTCTTCGTTGCCTGATCCTTCACATAAAAGTATCACAGGTGAAATTCAACAAAGACATTATTGTCTCTAGTGAGACGATGAATGGAAACAAGATTTTTGTGGCTTGTGGAACATGAAGAACATTATGAAGATGTAATTGTTTGGATGGGGAATCAACAAATGCATGACCAACATAACTAATGTTCATACCTGTCCCATTTGCCGCATGAATCTTCTCACGGCCATTGTACTTCTCCTTCATGGTGAGCTTGTCGAGGTCTCCAGTAATGTGGTCGGTGGCGCCAGTATCACCGTACCAGTTGGTGTCTACACCATAGGAGGCAATGTTGGCACCTTTATCTTCTTCTTCCTCCTCATCTTCAGAGTAGCGGTGCCAACACTTCCAGGCAGGGTGGCCGGGCTTCTGGCAGATCTAACAGACCACTCGATCGCCGTTGCCCTTGTTGCCGCCACCACGGCGACCATTGCCACCACTGCCATAGCCGCCAGCTTGCTGACGTCCTTGACCGCGACTGTAGCCGCGACCGCCTCCGCCATGTACACGAGGTGATCCTCGGCCACCCTGGCGTGGTCCACCGCGTCCACGCACGACATCGTTTGTAGATGAGCCGCTGCCGTCGCCTCCAAGCAGCAGCTCCATGCGGTTGTCGTAGGCCGTCACCTAGGAGTACAACTCTCCCACCGTGAGCTTGACGGCAGGGTTTGCCCCAATTGCGGCGAAGAGGGGTTGTAGGAATCGTCCAGTCCCGCGAGCAGGTACTCGACCAGCTCGTCCTCCTTGATCTTCCGGCCTGCAGCGGCGAGCTCGTCAGTGATCGCCTTCACCTCGATGAAGTACTCGCCGTGGTTTTGCCTTCTTTCTTGGTGTTGGCAAGCTTGAACCGCAAATTGGCGATGCGGGTGTGGGACTGCGCGACGAACATCGCCTTGACAGTTGACTGCTGCCCAGACAACAGCCGTCGTCCTCATGCCGAAGCAGGAGACCATGATCTCCCTTGATAGGGAGTGGAGCAGGTAGTCGAGGACCTGTTGGTCGGTTTGCACTCACGCCTCATAGTCAGGGTTGACCACCTCCTTCTTGCCCTTGCCGTCGTCGTCGTCGTCAACGGTGATCGTTGCCGCTGGTGCGGCGCTGGTTCCATCCAGGAATCCCATCAGGCGCGCACCGCGAACTGCTGGGAGCACTTGTGTCTCCCATAGCAGGAAGTTCTCCCTTGTGAGCTTCTCCGCCGTGCCTTGGCTTGGGAGTGGGTTGATCATGGTGGTGGTGGCGGAGGAAGAGGATGAACTCATCTAGATGTGTTTTGGGAAGAGGTGCTCTGATACCATGTGGAAATATCACGAGTTATTTTGGTGGAACGATGCCCTTTGTCTCGGGCTCGGTTGCGTGTTATATAGGCACAGGATTACATCAAGGGAGTTACAATAGAAGAGAGAAAGGAGGAGATCGATCTAATCTTTATACATCATATTAGATCGTTTACATGACTTGCGGTACAACTCAACAACCTGAACGT
This sequence comes from Puccinellia tenuiflora, assembly GCA_012064385.1. NCBI lineage: Eukaryota > Viridiplantae > Streptophyta > Magnoliopsida > Poales > Poaceae > Puccinellia > Puccinellia tenuiflora. The sequence goes on along the minus strand of QRDG01000248.1, from coordinate 430,294 downwards.
TTATCTCTAACACATAGGAGTTCAAACATAGTCATAGTTCCAAGCAACTGTCATCAACATATTTCTTAGAGTAGCACTCTGTTGTTGGGGAGATGCGTCAACAGGGTCGGACCCAGCAAAAAATTACGATGGGGGAAAATCAATTGACTGTGGACATTTCTCCTATAAATTTCCAAAATCTGAAGAATTTTTATTTTAATATGAACAAATATTACATGAATTCAAAATTTTGAGTGGGGGTCGTCTATCAGCAAGCTCACTGACAGTTCATACTTGATCACTTTAAATAGTTAGGGTAATTGTGGGAACAACATCACACCAAGAATCGTGCCAGAAATCAATCTCCCTCCCACCATTTACAACCATAATTCTTCTTTGCATATGTTAAACAGAGTTAGTTGTAACAATACGATCCTAATCGGTACAGCTACACCGGATAGATAGATAGCTCTTGTAGTTGTTAGTCTGTTATGTAATATCCTAACTACCTGTAACCCTAGCTCTATGAGCTGTATATAATGAGCTATCGTCGGTGCTTTGAGTCGGCAAACCAATCTCTCTCTCTCTCTCGTTTTTTATATGGTGTCAGAGCCAACACTCCTAACCATCCATGGCCCCAACCACCTCGCCGTCTCCAGTTCCGATCAACATCGCGGCCACGCTGAGCGCCGCAATCTCCATCAAGCTTGACCAGGAGAATTACCTGCTCTGGAAAGCCCAGGCCCTGCCGGCTCTCTACGGCAAGGATCTGTTCGACTTCGTCGACGGCTCTAAAGCCGCTCCGCCAAAGCGTCCCTACCACGGAAGGGAGCTCGACCTAGATCGATAATCCGGAGTATGCAGTCTGGCGCAAGCAGGATCAGCAGGTCCTCGGCGGCCTGCTCACCTCCCTCACGCCCGCCGTGCTCGGCCACGTCCAGCTTCTCAAGACGTCGGCGCAGGTCTGGGAGGCCCTGGATCGGACGTTCGCGTCTAGGTCCAAAGCGCGGATCGTGCAGCTCCGCACCGCGCTGGTGAAGCCGAAGAGGAGGGACATGACGATGTCTGCCTACTTCCACCACACCAAGAAGATTGCCGATACGATGGCGACGATCGGCAACCCACTCGGCGATGACGAAATTGTCTCCTACATCCTGGCTAGTCTGGGCGAGGACCATGAGAACTTCACCACGTCGATGACTATCATCGCCGCCAATGAGGACTTCACCTTGAGTGGCCTATACAGGCACTTGACCGCGTATGAAGCGCGGACCGACGGCCGCATATCCAACGACCACAACGACGCGCCATTCCAGCACTCCACCAACAACACCTCACGTGGCGGCGGACGCGGGGGCTTCCAGCATGGCGGAGGCGGTCGTTGCCATGGCGATGGAGGCCGCGGTAATGGTGGAGGCCGCTACGGCGGCTATAATGGCGGCGGCTACAGCGGTGGCAGCTACAACGGAGGAGGCCATGGCGGCGGCCGTGGTGACCACTCTGGGCGCGACGGCAACGCTCAGGGCGGAGGACGCGGACGCGGCGGCAAATCGACTTGCCAGATCTGTGGCATCTACGGCCACGATGCCCTGAGGTGCTACTCGCGGTTCAATCACGCCATCCAACCCGAAACCTCTGGCCGCGCCGCCAACTACTCCAACACCAATGAAGGCTACACCATCCGAACTGGTATATGGATTCAGGCGTCACCGACCACATGACGAATGATGTGGAGCGTCTTCACGTCCTTGAGAACTACAGAGGCAACGAGCAGATCCAAGTTGCCAATGGTACGCATATACCCATCTCACATATTGGTGAATCTAGTTTATCCGGTTCAACTCGCAATCTCCGTTTATCCAATGTTTTGCATTCTCCTCACATTAGCAAAAAATTGCTTTCCACTCATAGACTTGTCAATGACAATAATTGCTTTGTTGAAATTCACCGTCGATCTTTTTTCATTAAGGACCTCAAAACGAAGGCAACTCTGCTCCAAGGTAGAGCACATGGCGGCCTATACCTAGTTCCACCATGTAGCTTCCATCCACGTCATCAACCACGTCTTCCGCAAGCTCACACCATCGCTCCATCCAAGGAACTGTGGCACCGCCGACTCGGACACCCTGCACCACCCATCGTTCAAGCCATTCTTTAATCGAATAAGTTAGGTCCTATGCAAAATAAAGGAGTGCCGCATGTGTGTGATGCATGCCAGCAGGCCAAGCTCCATCAGCTGCCGTATGCAGCCTCTAGTCGTGTTCCCAATTTCCCTTTAGAACTTGTCCATACGATGTCTGGGGTCCAGCAATTAAATCAGCTGGCGGGTTCCATTATTATGTTAGTTTTCTTGATGATTTTAGCAAATTCACATTGGTGTACTTATTGAAGCATAAATCTGATGTTGAGCATGTGTTTTATCAATTCCAAAAACATGTTGAACTTTCACTTGACAGCAAAATTCGTTCAGTACAATCCGATTGGGGAGGGGAATATCAAAAACTCCACAATTAATTACAGACAACCGACATTACACATCGTATTTCCTGCCTACACACCCATCAACAAAATGGGGCGATCGAACGGAAACATCGCCATCTTGTCGAGACTGCCTTGGCACTTCTCGCTCAATCCTCCGCTCCTCTTCGTTTTTGGGACGATGCAGTTCTCACAGCATGTTACTTGATTAATCACATGCCTAGCCGGGTTATACATAACTCTACTCCAGTGGTCAAACTTTTCAAGAAAAATGTTGATTATCATTTCCTTCGTGTGTTCGGATGCGCATGTTGGCCTAATTTGCGACTATACAACAATCGTAAACTGAGTTTCCGCTCACGCATGTGCGTATTCCTAGGCTACAGCTCCGATCACCTTGGCTTTCGGTGTCTTGATCGGTCCACCGGGCGCATATATGTTTCCCGTGATGTCGTGTTCGACGAACACATTTTTCCCTTCGCCAATGACTCCACAAAACCCTCCCCTCCTACCGAATCAGCCATTCTCCTCTCTGAACCGGATACGGATGAACCATTATGTACTGATGTGGCAGGTGCTTCTGATGGTATTGCTCTGCCCTTCGTTTCAGGTTCTCAGCCTATCGATTACGTCGATCACATCGATCCGCTCGCCATGCATGCACCGCCTCATGGTGCGCACGTCGATTATGAGGCGGCAGCGGGACACGATGCGGCCCATGATGGGCCGGGCGGTGACGCAGCCCCCGACGACGCCCCCGAGGGCGACTTCCCTCCACTGAATCCATCCCCGGCAGCTCATGGGCCGGCCCATGAGAACGACACGGACCCTGCTCCTTCGTCTGCTCCACCCGAGCTCACGCCCGTGTCGTCTACTGGCCCTGGCTCTCCACCACCGCTACCTACTCGCCGTCCTCTCAAGCCAGTGCGTCTCTTCGAGGGCATCGTTCGCTATGACACAAAGAAGAGGGCTTTTGTAGCGGAGCCTACTTCTCATGTCGATGCGCTTGATGATCCTGCCTGGAAGTCTGCTATGGATGATGAGTTCCGTGCACTACAGATCAACCAAACTAGGCGCCTGGTTGATCCTCCTCCCGGGCGACACATTGTTGGATGCAAGTGGGTTTTCAAACTGAAGCACAAAGCGGATGGTTATGTCGATCGGCACAAGGCCAGACTCGTGGCTAAAGGGTTTACTCGGCGTCAGGGAATTGACTATACGGACACCTTTTCCCCAGTTGTGAAGCCAACCACTGTCAGGCTGATCTTGTCCATCGCCGTGTCCAGAGGATGGGTTCTTCGGCAAGTTGATGTGCAGAATGCTTTCCTCCACGGCGATATCCAGGAGGAGGTATATATGTATCAGCCGCCAGGGTATGTTGATAAGAATTATCCAAATCAAGTATGTCGCCTCCAGAAGTCTTTATACGGATTAAAGCAGTCACCAAGAGCATGGTATTCCAAGCTCAGTTCGAAACTTCAGTCATTGGGTTTTATTCCCTGCAAGGCAGACACTTCTTTATGTGTTTTTGTTGATAAGAAGGTGATGATCTACATGCTAATCTATGTGGATGACATCATTATAACCGGATCGTGTAAGCAGGCGGTCAGCACATTGATGAGAAAGCTATGTGATTCGTTTGCAGTAAAAGATCTTGGAAAACTATCCTACTTTCTTGGGATTCAGGTGACAGACACAGAGAATGGTGTTGCGTTGACCCAGGACAAGTATGCAACAGACTTGCTTCTTCGTGTTAATATGCATAATTGTAAAGATATAGCAACACCAATGTCCTCTTCGGAAAGGCTTAGCAAAACCACTGGAGTCTTGCGTACTGATGATATGCCGTACACCTATAGAAGTACAGTGGGAGCATTGCAGTATCTTTGTTTGACCAGACCAGATATCTCGTTTGCGGTAAATCGAGTGTGTCAGTTTCTTGCCACACCAACGGATGCGCACTGGTCAGCTGTAAAACGGATACTGCAGTATGTGAAGGGGACGATCAGTTTTGGACTGCAATTACAGAAGTCCATGTCTACTGAAATTAGTGTTTATACAGACGCAGATTGGGCAGGATGCCCCGATGATCGGAGGTCGGAGGTTACGCAGTCTTCTACGGTCCAAACTTAGTGTTGTGGAGCTCACAGAAACAGCCGACAGTTAGCCGATCCAGCACCAAAGTAGAGTACAAAGCTATCGCAAATGGGACAGCAGAAGTCACATGGTTGCAATCAGTTCTAAGGGAACTAGGAGTGTTTCAGTCACAAGCTCCAACCCTGTGGTGCGATAAACTTGGAGCGACGTTCCTCACTGCTAATCCCGTGTTTCACGCACGAACAAAGCATATAGAGATATATTTTCATTTTGTAAGAGAGAAGGTTTCAGCGAGAGCAATGAAAGTTCAGTTCATTGCCTCTCGAGATCAGATAGCAGATATCTTCACAAAGGCATTGAGTCGGGACGCCTTTGATCGACTGAAGTTTGAATTGTGCTTAGCTAGTACGCATTTGGATCGAGAGGGGCTGTTAAACAGAGTTAGTTGTAACAATACGATCCTAATCGGTACAGCTACACCGGATAGATAGATAGCTCTTATAGTTGTTAGTCTGTTATGCAATATCCTAACTACATGTAACCCTAGCTCTATGAGCTGTATATAATGAGCTATCGCCGGTGCTTTGAGTCACGACAAACCAATCTCCCTCTCTCGTTTTATATAGCATATACAAATATTTGATCTTCATCAAATACTTCCAAACCGCAAAATGTCCCTTTTTTATACTCATTCTCCAAATCCCATAATTAATGCCATAGTTTGCGTTAATTAAAGATTGCCACAAACATTTCTCCTTTTTCAGTCTCAGCACCACTTGGACAGAATACTGATATTAAACAGCTTCAGATTTTGAATTCCCAAGCGTCTTTTGGATTTTGGCTTATTAATCGGTGACCATCCCACCATATAGTACTTCTTTTTTAGTATTAGTCCCTTGCTAGAAATATCCCCTAATGATTTTAGTCATTGTTTGCAAGCAAGTGTCGGGAGGTAAGTACATGGACACTGTGGTGGATCCGGTGGGGGTGCCATGGCACCCCTCCAAAAATAAGGAATTTTGTTTAACTTGTAGTATTTAGACTAACTACAATGCCCGTGCGTTCACGGTATCAAAATTCTCAAGATGTTTCCTCATGAACCAATCAATCAAATATCCCTTAGTGTTAATGTTCTGTCATTGCCGAGCTTCGACAAAAACTCTCCAGTTTATCCAAATAACGAAGCGAAAAGGTCTCTTGTTGCACTGGGACTTTTAGTATCTCATTAATACCAAACGATGCTCATTGTGAGCTTCAGGCAAAAATCGGCCTACCCAAGTTTTTATCCGAAAATCAATGAAGCAAAAATGTCCTTTGTCGCAAACCCAGAGAGTATTTTATAATCTCTTTAATATCAAATCATAAAAATCAGTCAACACACATGAAATAATAAGGGTTCAATAAAAAATACACACAGTAAAATGTATAATATCTAACTATATTTTAATTTGATCTACTCTTAGTCTTAATCTTTAATTTGTATTATATTTTTATTTGATATTCTCTTTTATATTCAATTTCAATTTCGTATTTTTGATCTACTGTTTTTAAAAGATTTAGTGTACTTCCATTTAATTTCATCTACAGTTCTACACCTACCTCTTCAACTCTCCGTCTTCTCACTTTGTTCATCACTTCATCCCATTCACGTGTATTTTTTCTATCAGTACGAAATACTGAAACACAAACATTTGATGCAACATAATTACATGACACTTCATAACAAAATTTTAGAGCAGCAAGCAATAGCAACGAGTACAGGCAGTAGCTATAGCAATTAGCAGCGATTTCAGCAGTGGCGAAGTAAAAAAAAAGACACACACACATCTACTATGTAGGGAGTAGTAATCACCAGCTAAACACACACGCACGAAGTTAGCAATGATCGGCAACAGTAAAACACACAGCGCCACATCTTTCTTCTCAATATATGGTCGGACTCTCGGAGTCGGAGGCACAGCGGCCGGGGCCCCTAGCTCTCATCTCAATCTCCTCCTTCCTCAGCGGCCGGGGCCCCTAGCTCCTCTAGACCTCTACCCCCTCCGTCTATCTTCCCTTCCGTGCTGGCCGTCACCAACCCCTCTAGTTGAGATCTCCCCGGACTCCCTTACTACGTCCCCTGCTGGCGCTCAAGAGTGCCGCGCGCGGCCTGCAGCTTCCGTGCGTGGGGTGAAATCCCATCCCCTGTCGGGCGCTCCACAGGCACGGCCACGGCCACGGAAAGGCAGGGTGTTGGTTGCAAGGCTGGGAGGTGGTGATTCGGTGGATGGAGCCGGGTCCCCGATCTGAGCGGTGGGCAGCGTGAGACCAGTTAGGCGGCCGGAGAGCCGGTGAGCCGCGATGGCGTTGATGCGGCGCTAGAGGAAGGACGACACGGGATCCATAGGGTTCATGGGCGGGCGTGGTGGGCTGGGAGGGTGCAGGGCGAAACGCGGTGCGGTTGGAATGGGTGGTGCGGGCGCGGGAGTGGTTGATTTGGGAGGACGATCCGCGCTGCGTTCCTTGCTAGCGTTTTTTCATGCGTGCAAAAGTGTAATAGTAGTTGGTGGAGGTAATTAGTCTTTTGTGACGGAGAACAAAGAAGGCGGACGAACAAAGAAGCTAAGACTTTATTATAGTATATTGCAGGGTATACTAGGTGAAAAAATGCGAAATTAATAAAAGTGTGTGGTCACAGCTCGCCTCGCATCCAGTCGACCACCGAAACATGAGCAAAATCGACAGTGGAAACCGGACCTGACGGCGGCGGCAGGCTGCAGCTGCCGACGGCGGACCAGGCATCAAGCGCCCAGCGGGCAGTGCCGCAGGTCCGCATCAGTCAGAAGAGAGAACCGACGACCGGCCGGGTGCGCGGCAAACCGGCGACGGCGACTCACGCCGGCGCGACCGGGGAACCGTCTATCCGTCCAGGTGACAGGCTGCTTTAGCTTCATCTCCGACAGACAAAATAGCGACATGTAACTGAATTTGATCTTTGTGAATTAGCGATTAAAAGATGAGAAAAGTTGAAGCATTGACTGATTGTCCCGCAATTGTATTGATTCAGCAATTGGTGTTGATTTCTTGTGCAGATTTTTGAGATTGAGAGTTTGAGCCTTTGAGATATGAAGAGAGGTAATGTCATAATGTCTCTGTTCGAGAAACGTGAAGCAAAGATGAAAAAATGGCATCTTCTTCATCTCCGACTGTGAGGCCGACTCTAATGGTTGAAGGAGAAGGGCTACACACCAAGATTCTAGAGGTTCAGCCTCCAATTCAGCCAGAGGTTAATGTCGTGGTCTTGGCTGCTGCTGATGTGTATCCAACACCATCCCCAGTTCAACTTCAGAGTTCAAATGGTTTAAATCCAATGCCTAGAAGTAGCAGCGGTGAATCAGTTTATAATGTTGAGCTTCTTCTGTTAAATAGGTCTAGTCTATATAGTACCTGTCGCTGTATTTGTACCCTTGTACGTATGCTGATCATTATATATAAAGAGGAGACGTGGTGAGGCATTGCCCCACGGAAACCCTAATCACGTTTTCTAAGGTATCACAGCCTAGCTAGGGCTCCCTCTTCCGCCGCCGCCGCCGCCGCACTCCCGCGCCCTTGTCGTGATGAACACCACCTCAGCGCTCAAGCTGTCCACCAGCTCCGCCGTCACCAGCTCCACCAGCGGGGTTGCTCCGTCCGTCACGCCGCCCTACTCCACGGTGGCAACGCTCGTCCTTCCTCCCATCGCCGTTCGTCTAAACGGCAGCAACTTCATGCTATGGAAGGCTCTCTGCCTCCCCACCTTCGCCGGAGCCCGCCTCCACGAGTTCCTCGACGGGACGGTGACGGTGCCCCCGGCAACCGTCAAGGAAGGAACCGGCAAAGATGAGCGCGAGGTCAGCAACCCGGACTACACGCAGGGGTGGACTTTGGATCAGAAGGTCCTCGCCCACCTCCTCGGCTCGATGCACGAGGACATCTCGGCCCATCTCATCGGTTGTACCTCCGTTGCGGTGGCCTGGAGCACCATCCACGCCATGTATGCCGCAGAGAACCGCGCTGGCGTCCGATCTCTCCGACGTCAGATCCAAGGACTGAAGAAGGGCGACAAGTCCGCCAGCGAGTACATGCAGAAGGTCAAGGGTCTTGCAGACGCCATGACCGCCGCTGGATCCCCTCTTCGCGATGACGAGATCATCGACTACATGCTGACCGGTCTCGGCTCCGCCTACAATCCCATTGCTGCATCTATGAGGTTTGCGGGTATCCCCGTCACGCTTGCGAACTTCTACAACCATGTCCTCAACTTTGAAGACCTCCAGACCAGACTGGACATCTTCGGCTCAACTCGCCACGCGCTCGGTCTACCCCAACAACCCCGGACGCGCTTTTGACTCCCGTCGCCCTGGTGGTGGGCGTACTGCGGGTGGTACACCGCAGGGTCAGAACGGTCATGCCCAGGGTGCTGCAGCTCGGTCGTGTCAGGACCGCCGTCGTAACGACGGCAACGGCGGCAATGGCCGCACTGGAGGAAACAGTGGCGGCAACGGCCGCAACCGTCCACGACGCCCCCAGTGTCAAATCTGCAGAAATTGGGGGCATGAGGCTGTAGACTGTCGCCGGCGCTATGAACAGGACCAGCGCTCCGGCAACGCGGCATCGACATCCTCCACCGAGCAGTACTGGCACCTGGACACCAGTGCTACCGATCACCTCACCAGTGATCTCGAGCGTCTCCATGTTCACGAGCGCTATGGCGGGAAGGATCAGGTGCAAGTGGCCAACGGTGCAGGTTTGTCGATTTCGCATATTGGTCACTCTAAATTAACCGGTTCATCTCTTTACTTGAACAATATCCTTCATGTTCCGCAAATTAGCAAGCATCTTCTATCTGTCTATCGCCTTGTTTGTGACAATGATGTTTTTGTTGAATTTCATCATTCCTTTTTCCTTGTTAAGGACAAGGCCACGAAGAAAATTCTTCTTCACGGTAGAAGTCCTGGTGGTATCTACCCCATCCCGCTCAGTCGCGCGTCGTCTTCACCTGCGCATCACCGCCAGGCGTCATCCAGTGTCCGTGCCACTGCTTCCCAGTGGCATCATCATCTCGGTCATCCCACAAATAATGTCGTTTCAAACTATTGTTCGGAATAATGATTTAGTGTGCTCCTCTCATAATCAGACTTCTATTTGTAATGCATGTCAATGTGCTAAGAGTCGACAATTGCCTTATAATGCTTCTCATCGTGTGTCTTCCATGCCTCTTGAGTTTATTCACTCCGATGTTTGGGGTCCTGCCATTGCATCCTCAGGAGGGTATAAGTATTATGTTAGCTTTGTCGATGATTATTCTCGTTTCTTTTGGATTTATCTCCTTAAGCACAAGTCTGATGTTGAGCAGGTGTTCTACACCTTTCAGGCTCATGTTGAGCGCCTTTTAGACACTAAAATCAAAACTGTTAGTCGGATTGGGGTGTTTAGTATCATAAGTTGCATAGTTATTTCCAGCGCACTGGCATAGCTCATCGCGTTTCGTGCCCTCATACCTCGCAGCAAAACGGGGTGGCCGAGCGCAAGCATCGCCACTTGGTGGAAACCGGCCTTGCTTTGTTAGCACATTCTTCACTCCCACTGCGGTTTTGGGACGAAGCATTCCTTACGGCCTGTTATATCATTAATCGCATGCCGACTCCTGTCTTACAGCAGGACACGCCGGTTCATCGGCTTCTCAAAGTCCAGCCTGATTACTCCTTCCTTCGCACTTTTGGCTGTGCATGCTGGCCTAGCTTGCGTAAGTATAACGCTCATAAACTTGCTTTCCTCTCCACTATGTGCGTGTTCTTAGGGTACAATCACATGCACAAAGGGTACAATTGCCTGGATCGATCCACGGGACGAATCTATGTCTCTCGTGATGTCGTCTTCGATGAGTCCGTTTTCCCTTACACCTCTCCTGGTGTTACGGTCGATGTTTCCACTCTCGGAGATGCTTTGTCTTTTCCTTCCGATGAACCGGTTATGAGTACCACTATGCGTAAATATGACCTGTCTTACTTGTCCACTAATCAGCCTATTCCAGGCATCTCCCCTTCTGTGCAGGACTCCGCCGAAGCAGTCGATTCTCGGTCGCTTGTGATCGACGTGCATGCAGCACCGGCGATCGACGTGCATGCAGCACCGGCGATCGACGTGCATGGCGATGCACGCGACCCGAGGTCGCCAGCAGTGTCCTCCCCGCCAGCGCATGGGCCTGCGCGTGGGACGCCTCCTCCGGCGCGTTCCCCTGGCCTGCCTGGCTCCACGCCGCCCACCTCGCGTGGGCCTGCTGTTGGGCCGGCTTCTGCTGCTCAGCCCGCGTCGCCTTTAGTCGAGGGTGCTACTGTCCCCTCGACCGTGACGCCACTGACTGATCCTCCCGGCCATGCAATGATCACTCGTACGCGTGATCAGACACGCCGTGAGAAGACATACACCGATGGCACAGTTCGTTACAACCCCAGTCCACGTGCGTTCTTTGCGACACCTGTGTCCCACCGCGATACTCTTTGCGAAACTGCCTGGCGCGCTGCCATGGCTGATGAGGTAGCTGCACTTCGTCACACCAAGACATGGGTCTTGGTTCCCAGACCTCCTGGCGTCAACATTGTCGACAGCAAGTGGATATTCAAGACCAAATATCGTCCAGATGGTTCTGTTGATAAACATAAGGCACGTCTTGTTGCTCGTGGATTCACTCAGCAGCATGGCATCGACTATGGCAACACGTTCAATCCTGTTGTCAAACCGGCCACAGTTCGTCTGGTTCTCCCTTGCAGTTTCTCGCGGATGGAGTCTTCGTTAGGTTGATGTCAGTAATGCCTTTCTCCATGGTTTCCTTAATGAGGATGTGTACATGCAGCAACCTCCTGGCTTTGAGGATGACCGGTATCCCTCTTATGTGTGCAAGCTTCAGCGAGCCCTATATGGTCTGAAGCATTCCCCGCGTGCTTGGTATGCTCGGCTCAGTGGTCTTTTGGTGGATCTTGGTTTTATTCCCTCCAAGGCCGACACATCTTTGTTCACCTTCTCCCAGAATGGCGTTCAGATCTACATGCTCGTATATGTCGATGATATTGTGATTGCTGGCTCTACTCCAGAAGCGGTTGATGGTCTGGTTCGCTCTCTCTCTGCCACCTTTCCTATTAAGGATCTTGGCAAGTTGGAATATTTTCTGGGATTAGAAGCGTCCTACAATTCAGGGGGCATGACAGTCACTCAGCAGAAGTATGCATTGGATCTTTTGCACCGTGTGAGTATGGAGAATTGTCGACCCACTTCTACACCGCTGGCTGCGACGGAGCGTCTTGCACGTGAGTCTGGCACTCCCTTAGGTACCGATGATTCTTTCCGGTATTGCAGTGTGGTTGGAGGACTTCAGTATTTGACTCTCACTCGTCCAGACATATCCTTTGCAGTGAACAAAGTATGTCAGTTTCTCTCACAGCCGACTGATGTTCATTGGGAATCAGTCAAGCGCATTTTGCGATATGTCAAGGGAACACTGAATGTAAGGCTGAATTTTCGCAAGTCAGCTTCTACCAGTATCAGTATCTTCACTGATGCAGATTGGGCAGGGTGTGTCGATGATCGCCGATCCACCGGAGGTTTCGCCGTCTTTGTTGGACCGAACCTCATCTCCTGGAGTTCGAAGAAACAACCCACTGTCTCGAGATCGAGCACCGAGGCAGAGTACAAAGCGCTAGCGAATGGAGCTGCTGAAACTATATGGATAGAGTCACTACTCACGGAGCTATGAGTATCCCAGCAGCGTACCCCCATATTATGGTGTGATAATTTGGGGCTACATACTTGACCGCTAACCCAGTTTTCCATGTACGTACCAAGCACATTGAGATCGATTTCCATTTTGTGCGAGAGCGCGTGGCGTCTGGAGCTCTACAGGTCAAGTTCATCTCCTCTGATGATCAGCTGGCTGATGTATTCACTAAACCAGCCACTCGACAGATGCTAGACCGGTTTAGAACCAATATGAATCTTCTACAGGGTAGCAGTTCAGATTGAGGGGGAATGTTAAATAGGTCTAGTCTGTATAGTACCTGTCGCTGTATTTGTACCCTTGTACGTATGCTGATCATTATATATAAAGAGGAGACGTGGTGAGGCATTGCCCCACGGAAACCCTAATCACATTTTCTAACTTCTTCCACATGATCCAGGGAAAAGGAAACAAATTGCAAGCTCTCCCATAAATGAGCAATATTCAGTCCGACTAGGGTATGTTGCAAGAAGTCTTTGTCAACCTAGTAACTATAATTACCCCCATTCGAGAAATAGCAAGCAAACCTGACCAATTTAGCCGTAATTGGTTTGAGAAGTACCATTGGATTGAGTATAGTGTTGAGTTGGACGCTGAATTTGTTTTGTCTGTTATTTATTATTATGGTATAAGACATTAAGACCAAATTACAATTTTTTTGTCATTTTGCAAAATTTAAACTTATGTTTTAAATTTACGATGCTTTTTGAACTGAATTTTTTAAGCTTGGCACCCCCGTTGATCAAATCCTAGATTCGCCACTGCATGGACATATGATAAATAGGAATGCTACTCAGAAAAGACTGAACACGGAACATTCCCCCGTCAATAGATGAGTTGTTTTCTTTCCAACCTTCCAATCTTTTGCCTGGCTTGTCAATCTGAGGGACAAGATCAGCAACATGTAATCTGATGCCACTTAGAGGGACACCAAGATATTTCACTGACCACCCATCAAGGTTGCACTATTTTTTTTTTTTGCGAGAGAAGGCAACCGAAATCATCAGGAAGGAAAACACCGACCTCTCGGGACGTTTCACAGCCCAGCCCAAAACCATCGTTCCATGGTCTCCTATGGCCCAATTGGATATCAAATTCTCTCGTCCCATCGGCCCATGACCCGACACGCACCTCCCTGGTCGAAAGCGAGTATTTTTTTTTCTGAAAATGGCCCTTGGGCTGAACTAACTACATGTATGGCCTCTTCGTGGAACTAATTTCAAATCTGTCATCTGGGCTCGGCGCCAAATGGGCTGGTGCCGAATTTGTGCACCTCGGCGTCAGGATGGGCCAACGTCGAACTTGGGTCGGCGCCGAACTCTTCGGCCCATCTAGTGGTAAAATTGTTTAGCGCCGAACTGCACAATGTCGGCGCCGGCCCATTTGGCGCCGAGCCCAGAGGCAAGATTTGGGCAATAGTTTCAGAAAGAGGCCACATATGTCATTAATTTAACCAATGGGCCAGATTCGGTAAAAAATACCGAAAGCGACGGCGCCCTCCTCCTGCTCCGCCCAGAGGAGACAGGCGCGTACGAGCGACGCAGAGAGCACCGCACCACCACCACCGGCAGCGCAGAGGAAGGAAGAGAGGCGCGCAGCCTCGCCGTCTCCCTTACTCCGGTCGCCCGCGGTTCTCCGCCGCCGCCGCGGATGCCGACTCGACCGGAGCGCGTGATCCTGGTACGGCCTTCCCTTTCCCTCCCCGCCCTCCCTCTCTCTATATCTTCCCCGGCGGCGTTAATTTTGAACTGACTAGCCTCGCGTCGACGAGTCCTAGGGGGACCCTGCTTATGACGGTGGTACGCATTCCATAATGGAGATCCGTCCCTTTTGTTCCCCGCCGAATCGATGCGTCGCTGCTGGAAATAATCACCACCAATGTGCAGCATTGGAGTCCTCCTGGAGCTGGACCTGCCTCATTGTACTCTTGGACGTGGGCTCTGACGCCCGTGCCACCGTTCGTTGCTGGTCGAAATCGTTCAACCGTGTTCTGTAAGCTGCTGACCCCAGCCAGTCAGTGTCACCTGCTCTGCCTGAAGTCTGAACTGTTGCTTTCAGTAAAGCAGGGCGACGTACCTTTTTTTTGTCTAACTGAAAACAACTGTGCACTCCCCGTCAAAAGAAAACAACTGTGCACAAATTGTTTTGAAATTCATCATCTTAGATAATCCAGGTGTCAAAACCATGAAAGGAGTGTGAGTGCCTATTAGTAAGTTTTGGAACTGAACCCAGTTGTTAGTAACTACTGCAGGTCTGCATCTAATTGCAGCGCCGTTTCGTCAGCTGCGTGTTTGGAAGTATCTGCTATTTATTTTTCCAAATGCAATGCAGTACCCTGCTCATCTGTGGCCGTAGCCGTGTTTGGAAGTAAGGACAGCATGAATTCACAGAGCAGAAACAGGGACCAATGAACATACAAATTTGATCAAATCACAAAGAAAAATGATGATAAACAGCAAACCTGATGTTTCTGATTTGACCAGAAAGGTTTAAATACAGGGTGTGTTCTTGTCAAGATTGTTAAATATTTAGCTAATCCATTTTTTTGGGTAATGTAGCAGACTTGTAGTTTGGTATTTGTAGATGGTCTAAGTCAGGCTCTCAGAGTGAAAAACTCCTAGAAAAATAAGTTAATTCAGAATGTTCTCTGCTTCTGCATTTACTGTTGAGGTTCTGTTGTGGAAGTGACTGCATTGATCTTTCTTCTTTTTATCAATCAACTAAAGTGCAATTGTTACTTGCACTATAATTTTTACCAAGGCCTATCATGAGTTGGGAAGTTTGGGGACAGATCCACCATAAGCTCTGATGTGCTGCTTACTGTTCGGTCCTAGATCCGCCGTTGAGGAAGATGACTTCAGTGTCTTGGGCATACTTTTGTGATTGACATAGCAGGCCCATGAGAAATATCCTTAAACCGCTGGTATGGGGATGAGAAGATGGCCTCAGTGTGCCGGGCCTCATGCTAACATAGCAGCCAGCCTGTGAAAGAGGAACCTGCAGCAGCACTTCTTACAAGGCCTAGTGAACCAACCTTACCAGCAAAATGTGTGCCAAAGTGGGAAGGAAACCCAAGAAGAAAAAAACCTTGATACCTTGACATTTGATTTCACGAATTAAATTGTTGATGTGCATGCACTTGGGTAATCATGGCCACAAGCCGCACCTTTAGTACCCACGTCTGCCACTGTGTTAGGCTGTATCTAGTTGCTAACTTATTTCTTTTGGTTGATGTTAACTATCCACTTGCACACCTTCATTACTAGGCAATCAACTCAAGGATGCTTCCAACTAATCAGGCTACTCGTATTTGTTGCTTCCTCCTACCTTATGGCCTTGGGCCATTTGCTTTGATTGGATGGACCTATTGTTAGTGGCTGGGTATACACTGTTGAGATTAGCTCTGCAAATGCCACCCTTTTTCCTCTACCTCATCCTGACGTGTTTCATAGAACCTATGGTCTTATCTTTGTTTTAGGAGCATAGGAGAGATTGCTAACATATGTTCATCACATATCTGTGCATTTGCAGTTTAATAACTGAAGGAACTATTTGTAGTCATGTGTCAAGCCTGTAACTTGTCTGTAAATGACACATGATAACTGCAGAGACAGAGAGTGTTGAAGTCAGGGAAATTAAATTGAGAGGGGCACCCTCAAGATTGAAACAACATTCTTAATTACCGAAACACAAGCTCAAAGCTGCACCGATATGTTTTCCTATTTCGATCGGTCATGCTGATGTCGAAGAGAGGCTGAGAGGAAACAACTATTCACAAGCACAGTTATCATGGAGTAGTAGATTCATGCCTTGCCTTTTATTATTCCTGGTGAAACGAGACGTATTTATAGGTTTTATCTGTTTGATTAACATAAAAAATCAGGTTTCTGTTAAACCAAAGCTATACGATTGAAACGAGCACCTTCTTGCTCGAAATTCATCCTCGATCACAATCATTATGTGTCATTTCAAATGGAATGGGTGAACTGGCTGTTGAATATTCGTTGCTCCATCTGGACCTCCTAATAACAGACCCGTTGCAATATCACAGATCTATATAGTTAAGTTACTGTTGCTTGCGTAATTTGTGATATTATTCCTTCCTATCTATTATCTTCAATTCGTTAATGATGATGTTAGGTGGTCATTATTGCAGTCTAGCACTGTTGGCAATCTTGACACAAAATATCAAGTTATTAAACTAAATGTCTTCTTCATCCGGAAGAGCACTAGCATCCTCCTTTTCAGCAGTTGCTATTTTCCTGTCTTGTTACTTCTTGCTTTTCAACCTTTGTGCTTTTATTTCAACTGATGTGTCAATTTTCAAAACATGCAGGTACATCCAATAATACAGCTCATACATCCAAGCAGACAGAGGGTGCAAACAAGGAACTTAAAGTGCATATGCCACATAAGTTGAAACAGCAGGGTACGCAACCAAGCTCTTATTAAGTGTAATTCATTGTGAGTTCCTTACCTGAATCTAGAGGTAGACATGTAGTATTTATCGCCGCGTTTCAGAACTGTGGGGGTTCTCTAATTTCCCTTTTGGTGATAATGGTACTTATGAGCATTATTGGTCTCGTCGTGTTTTTGGAACTGAAAGGATCGGTCGCTTTATGCCAGCTTTTTTTGCACATGACCGATCGTTATTATTCGTGCGATGCAAAATATAATCTGTAGCCTCTAAAGCTAATCTATTCTTTAGGAACCTGATCGGTAGCTCCATTATTTAGCACTATTGCGATCAATAGATAATAAACCCATACTAGAGGGTTTGAAATGGACGAGTCATAGAAAAACACCACCTAAGCCAAGCCAAATTATTTAACAATCTAGCTCAGCCCATGACATGGTCCCTCACTTGTATTATGGCCCTCGGTACGACGGTTGTTTAAAGTTGAAACCAAGTCATGATACCGTATTGGGCCTTCTCAAGTAAAGGCTATCTCTTCTGGAAGGTTGGGGGGGGGGGGGGGGGGGGTACTCACCTAGCTCGTTCTACAATTAGTTCGGGATAAATCAAAGAAGCAGCCGTAGTGGCTTCAGTTCCATGGCTGCTGAACATTGAGCTCATGACCAAGTTTAAGGTGTGTTTTGCAAGGCTACATGTAATTTAAGGACAAACAATAATGCACAGCCATAGTTGAGCATATGTAGCATGCTCACCACAAAATGAGGCTTCATATGCTATCCGTTTGCTCGGTAGGTAGATATTCATAAATACTTGTCTCTTTTTCTCTCAGTCGTGCTTACGCTCTGCTGAGGAAGCTTACCACTTTCGATCATATCAAATCAACCAACCCTTTTCCATGCTGATATCGGAGTAGAAAACGATCAAGTAGCTTCAGATTCTCCAAGGGAAAAAAGGCTAAGGCAGGAACAGGAAAGGGAAAGCCAAAGAAAAAATAGCTCTCTGGTCAATATTGTAATGTTCTGCCTTTACAAATATACAGCTACAGTTTGTCGGCAACTGCTCGAAAGAAATAAAAATACAACATGGAATATTTAATTCCCATCTACGTGCATGGCAGCCGTTGAAAAGTTTGGGACTACTTGTATGGTTTTCTGATAGCTACCGACACATGCAGTTTTTCCCATGCCTGTCTATTTATTTGATAAACAGAGAGTGAACCAAAACTCAAGTATCCAAAAGTTGAGTTGTCGTGTACAGAAGAAAACAACAATTTTGTGAAGAGAAAGAAAGGGAGACTCCAGAATGTACTTTTGTGTGCAATTTGCTGCCACTCCTGGGGATAGAGCTGTCTTTTCCATGGCACTGCTTGATCTTTAACTGAAGAAAGCCGTGGAGGTTGATTTCTGTATCAACCTGCATATGTATCTGTGAAAGCACCTCAGCACAACCTGCTCACGAATCTGTAAGAACAATTTCTCAGCTTCTGCTGATCTGCTCTGTTCCATGCACCGCTTCCGATGCTGCTTCCTAGATATGCTCAAAAGACAAGGGCATTCTTTGCAAGTCTTTCTCATACATGTCCGATGCTGCTTGTAGCTGTTGCTGTGGCTGCTGATTCTGGAACCAAGAAGCACATATCCCTTCCATGTTGAATTGGCTCTCTGCCTTGATCACATCATCGTATAATGATTGGCTCTGGTTCTGCAACGCCGTGGTTGCCTCTGGGAAGGTTTCATGAAGCAAGTCAGGCCACTTGAGTTCCTCCACTAATTGGGCTCTGGTATCCTTTTCTTGTCCGACTCCGATATCTGTCCACGGGAATACACTGTTCTCCAGGATTGAGTTCGTGCTCTGTGGCTCGAATCCCATACTGTTCCCACTGCTCCCGGTGCTACCGCTGCTGCTAGGATTAATACCATCCCAGTAGAAAGGGGCGCCGATGCCAGCGCCCCCATGGCGGTGATTGTCCGGTGGGAGGTTCAGGCCCATCGACGTGGAGAGAGCTGATGGTGAGACTGTTGGCATCACGCTGGAAATCGTGCTGCAGTTGAAATCGTTCTGGTTGAACCAGAGAGAATTCATGTTTGCACCTTCACCACCGCCACACTCGTTGCTGTAGCCTCCTAATTGCTGCTGGAAAGGGAAGTACAGCGTCGGACCTGATGAACGGCAGCTTGATGGGCTCTCAAGCTGGTCCAGAAACAACTCCTTTGCTGGCACCTTAGGCCGTGCCAGGCTCGGAGTTTCAGGGCGCTTCTTCTCGTACCCTGGCAGCAGCATTGACGACTGGGCCGTCTCGCTGAGGAGGTGGCTGAAGTTCCCTAGACCACCAGCGCTCGACGGGTTGACGTCACTGGAACCAGAGGTCCTCTCAGTGCTGGCGGTGGGAGCTGCTCCGCTGCGATCAGCCTCGGCGAGGGGCTTGTGGGTGTTGGGGTCGATGCCTTTCTGCCGCAGCTTCTTCTTGAGGGACGAGTTCCAGAGGTTCTTGATCTCGTTGTCGGTCCTCCCAGGCATCTGTGCTGCAATCTGAGACCATCTTTCCACGGAAAAGAGAAAAAAAAAGGGTCGTATCAGTTGAATTATTATCAAAGTTTTGCTCTGTATATAGTTACTGACGCTGAGTTCTGCTAGGAACCTAGTGCAGCCTTAGTGTTAAAATGTACCTGTTCCCGAGCACAGCATGGAGTTCAATGATGAGGTCTTCCTCGTCCTGAGCGAAGGCGCCTCTCTTAAGGTCTGGCCTCAGGTAGTTTATCCACCTTAGCCTGCAGCTCTTGCCGCACCTCTGGAGCCCTGCAGCAATTTATTTACCAGGCATATTTCAGACAATTGGACTTGACTAATTAAGCCGAGGGAATTCTCGGGGGAAGAAGAAGAACAGGAAAGATTTCTGAAGCCGGTAATCAATTGACAAGAGTGAAATGCGGAAGGAAATTGCTTCTGCTCACCTGCGAGTTTAGGGACGGAGCTCCAGCAGCCATGGCCGTGCTTGGTTATGTGGTTCATGAGCTTCTCGTCCTCCTCCGGGGACCAGAGCCCCTTCCTCAGCTTCTGCTTGTAGCAGCAAGAGTGCCTCCCCATTTCAGCGCAATGCAGAACCTGCGGAGGGCTCGGAATTCCCGCTCAGCCGACGGGTTAGCCTCTGCAATCGCGCGCGGCTCGAGCCTCCTCGTTCCTCTGGCAAGGGCAAAGCAAAGCTAGCAGCAATCCATGGGTGAAGGGGTGGGAAATGCAGAGGGTATAGTGGCTCGCTTATAAGACGACTGAGCTGCAGTGCTGAGGACTGGGGAAGAGAGAGCAGAATGCAGAATGCAGATAGGAGGTTTCAGTGGAAAGCAGGGAAAGGTTAGGGGGCACTCCTCTCCTTTCCTTTGCAGGACACCACCCCCTTTAGCACCTTCTTTTAAAGGTCGTGGTGGAGGTGGTTGTGAGAGGGAGGGGAGGGGAGGGGAAGGGAGGTTTAATCCTTCTTCACTCGGCTCGCCTAAGAATCTTGGTCTGGCGCCAAAACCGGTGGGGCAGCCGCCACCGATATTTCCATTGTCGTGGCACTGTGCTGTGCGAGCTGCTGTTCATCCTTCTGTCCCCAGTTCCCAGGGCGTTTCGTCGAGCACAAGCCAGTGAAAGTAAAACGGCCGCATTGTCAGGAAAGGGACCGATTGCTTGCATGCTCCCATGGTGAAAACGACCGTGACCCCAGTGCATCTTTATCACTCCTCCTTCTAGCTGCTGCTGCTACGACTACTATTGGAAAACTTGTCCTTTTCATCGGGTTTTCCCTTCTTTTTCCTGGCCGCTAGCTGCTTCTACGTCACGAGTGCTCCATGCAGTGCAGAGCGAGGGTAAAGCGCGTGCACAGCTGGTTCAGGCCTTCCAAGCTCGATCAACTTGCTTGCTAGCTAGCTGCTGTGCATGTGCGTCTTCTCCCACCTGCAAGATTTTGTGTGTCAGACCCAAGCATGAAGCATCGTCGTCGTCGATCTCGTCCTTTATTTCCCGTTGCTTTTCAGGTAAGTCACCGGATCACTTCCTCCGGGGAAAAGCCACCCGTCGCCAATCATCACGGCTGGGGTCCTGCCCGGGAGGGAGAAAGACGAAGGAGGTGGCAGGCAGCGGATGTTCGTATATATTCCAGGACAGAGGGCATCTCACAGCCTTTTGTTTACCCCGGGCCGGCCGGCGAAGCAGCTGCTGCTAGCTACTACCGATTAATTCTACTCAGGAACCATGGCATTGCTCCTCCAATCCGAGGCGGAGCAACGTTGCCTGCCCGCCTGCCGCCGCTGAACTGCGTGAATGGGCGAGAACCAGGCCGGCCGGCTTCAGATAATTGCAGAGATAATTGGGCGCGGCCGGGTACAAGAACTAATGATTCGGCTGCCGACTGACGCAACGATACGCCGATCATTGGTACGTAGAAAGGAAGAAAAAAAATCTTTGTTTTTCTAAATTTTCCTGATACAAATAGGGTCATAGGATAGGAGAGGAGGAGGGAGACAATATTCGCGGCACAGTGTATTCCCCGATCGATCGATGCATGAGTCATGCAAGTATTATTGTACCCATCCTCTCATGTCCGATATATAATAGTACAATCACGGATTAAAAGTTTTTAATCCGTGATTCCATGATTAGGGTCTCGTAACGGCATCCTTTTCTGTGTGTGTGCCCATGTGACGGCCGATACTCGTCTCCGATTAATTAAACAAACGCGGTGGCGGAGCGAATCACAAAGACGTCCATGATGATTGATTGAACGTTATATGTATATATACAGTAGTATAGAAATACATATAG
Source organism: Puccinellia tenuiflora (assembly GCA_012064385.1). Taxonomy (NCBI): domain Eukaryota; kingdom Viridiplantae; phylum Streptophyta; class Magnoliopsida; order Poales; family Poaceae; genus Puccinellia; species Puccinellia tenuiflora. Next base: position 408,734 of record QRDG01000248.1, on the reverse strand, counting down.
TCTGGCTTCCAGCTCGACGGGTTCCGTCCTTTGATTCCCCGTGCCTCACCTCATCCGTTTTCCGGAGGCTTGCATGCGTGTTGTCCGTTCCTAGAGACTCTTGCGCATATGTTTAATGGAGAGTTTTGGAGCAATTAGCACATCTCCGTTGCTTGTATATGTATATGCACCAATTATTTATAACTTTTGGTTTTTTTGTCCAGGGATGTGCTGTGAGGCAGGAGAATTAATACTACCGCGTACCTCCGACCGTCTCGTCTTCATCTTACAGACGGAGGCGTCATCTAGAAGGGACGATGGCAGTTGGCAAGGCTGGCAATGGAAGATCACGGGGGGAAGAAGCTAAGGGGTGGGGGCAAGTTTGACGAACGAATGAAGGAGAGGGCATCTATCTTCTCCGGCCGGGGTCCCAACAACATAGGTCCACCCCTCCCTCCCTCCCTACAGCAGCTAGCAACCCAACCCACGGTGAGCAAGCGACTGACTTAACCTGCTGTGCTCTACTACTATTCAATGAATCATCATCATCCGTTCCCCCTTTGATTTATTTATGCACAGTATGATAATACGGTTACGATCAGCAGCATTGATTATGCATGAGAGAGGTGTGTTGTGGCGCGTGGTCCCTGCTTCATGCCGTCCTGGCGATGATGGAGGAATGATTCTAGAGGGGGATAAAAAGAAAGAGAGAGATCGCAGCATCATCCTGGGTGGGACAATGGGCCGTCCGTCGTCAGTAGGGAAGGGAGGGGTAGCGTCCAATCCAATCCCGACCCGACCCAACCCAACCCAATCCAATTCCTACCCATGTATAGACGTCACCAGTGGCCGCCATGGATGGCTGGATGGAGCGGACGAGGCGAGAAGGACCACCTCCGTCCGCGTGCACGCGCGTGTGCGTGCCAACCAACTCGACGCGCACTCGCTCTAGCTAAGCTAGGCTACAAATTTCCTAACGAATGAGTATGTTCATGTCACAAAACAATATAGTTGGCAGCTGCCCTCACTGCCCCGGGGTAGCTACCGACTACCCTACATACCCAGCCACTTCCTCTCATCTCGCTTTGATTTCACGTCGAATTCTGACGGACCAAGGTGAATGACATGCTACGAACTTCGACGGCGCGACGGGATGCTCTGCCAGACACGTACGTACGTACCTCCCCTGCATGGTACTCCCTCCGTTCCATATTACTTGACTTCCAAATGGATGTATCTAGACACAAAATGAATCTAGGAACATCTATTTAGAAATCAAGTAATATGGAACGGAGGGAGTACGTCGTATCTTTCTCTATCTGTATACTTCAGGTCTTCTTCATTTTACGTCGTCGTCTCACTGGTCAGAGCAAGTGAATTTTGCTGCACGTACGGCCCTTTTCAGCCGTGTCGTCCGGGTCCCTGTCCACGGCGAGCTGGCATCGCCCGTGCGGCGTGTGTGGTGTATGTGTACCCAAACAAAATTCCCAACGCATGGCTCTCCTCTGCGGAAATCATGCATGTGCGCGCCATAGAATGGCGTAATCGCCAAGAATCTAAGGTAACATGGCCTGCTGCTTGATACGTACTGTACAAGAGGACATATACGCATACGCTTCACACACAACTCATACGTACAAGCATAGGTGCAGTGGCCACACACGCTTTACCATGATGCATCGAAGGCTAATCATATGGTAATCTAAGCTAATATGTGTTGGACCAGTGTCTAGCTTCTTTTGCATGAAGTGGATGTGCTTTCTGGATATATATATGACCAATTTCCGCATGCACGCGCGCGCGTACTTTTCCACCGGTCGATCCTCCGGTGGCCGGCGAGAATCAATCAATCACCGGCCCTATATCGTCGGCTACATTGCTCACCAAAGATTATCCAACTTTTTTTGTAGCTGGACCTTCCTAGTGTAGCGCAGCTGATACGAGAATCAGACCACTCGAGTTAAGAAAAATGTAATTAAGGACGAGGTCTTTATCGGAAAAAATTGAGGACGAGGTCCATATATATGCATGCTGCTTCGATCGCCGTCGTCCTTTTCGTGCCAAAGAAGTGGACTCTACGAATTTGCTTTCATGCGATCGATTGGTATCACTTTCTCCAGCCTAGTATATCCGTGTAGCACGAAAGGTGCATGCGTGCGTGCCACCTTAATTCTTTCTTTAAGTCTCTTTCTTCCCCCTTTCATCAGAACTCAAACACCCTAAAAAAAACCCGGCAGTAATATATGTTGCGTTCTTGCAAACGGTGATACCATGCGATCTGATCATAATCACGAGAAATTGTGCACAATCGGTGCTTATATAGATCGCAAGGAACATGCATATATTGCTGGTGAATGTTGCCGATTATATTAACGTGAGTTTTCCTAGTTTGTGCTAGCGATCCAGCAACGCAACTCCACCTTGCCGCCTCCATCGACGCCGCTGCCGGCACGCGCCATGGACATGAATGAGGGCTCACACGCGAACCCGACGAGGAGGACAAGATGTGCTTTGGAGGGGTACTGCTCGGCGGCGACGGCATACTACTTTGAACGTAGATGTTCTCAGGAAGGAAGGTGTGCCAGAGAGCGCGCATGGCCGGCGAAGGAGGTCTCTAGGTGTCCACGAGCTTCGTGGCTGTTTGGCTCCCACAAATTGGGAGAGAATGTGGACAGAGAGGATAGAGACATGGGGACGAAAAAGTGTGGAAGATGACACGTGGCCAAGTGATTGAGGCGGAGATGGATAAATGGCCGAAGTGATTTAGAGTTAATTTAGACGAACAAGTTCTTTGACCACAGATGCATCTTACTCCAGAGCAATACAGCCATGTTCAATCATAAAATGGCAATTATGCGTGAAATGCAACTATATATTTGAATTTGACATACAGTTGTGAGCTTAGCTAGTTAAGTAATGAAAAGAGGAGTCAGATATAAGTTAATTAAGCTATGTGTACTTACTAATTACTATGTCATAAGAGTGGAGGATACACAACTTTTCTTTATGTAACATACCTACCAGCCGACAGATTCTCTCTCATCCTCTATCCTCCTTTTTTCTTTGAGGAGAAATTGCAGGGGAGGCCCCGGTAGATATTTACAAGAGGGAATATATATGTAACCCCTTATTTATGGTCAACAAATTAGTTAGATAAGATAACAAAGTAATACAATTCCGTGATTAGTTAGCTATCAGTGTTGGGGCCGGGTTCAAATTGCCCTACTATCTTTAGCAAGGATATGACAACAGGCAAGCATGGCGGGGCTCCATTTCCACCATAACATCACTTTCCACGGCCCCCTTATGTTTTCTAAGTTTTGTGACAAAACCTAATTAATATTTTTGCTGGATGCATGCATTACTGCAACTTGCACTCTTAACTCTCATATCTTACCTTTATAATAATAATCAACCAAGTGCAGAGTATGGCACAATAGAAAACCACATCACCATATTTTCCCACCGGCGCTGTGTTCAAATCGAATGATGGTACTTTCCTTGGACATTTAGGCAAAACACATAATTCCATATGGTTTAAATATATGGAGCATTTTGTTTCACAATATATCGATGATGCAAGATTCATGCTCCAGTCCGGTACACATCTAGTCCACACAAAATAGTTACTCTGGCATATCTCTTTCCCTTCTTAATCACTGCTAAAATCTTGATTAATTATGGTTGAGGTTAACCCAAGCTCTGTCCAAGACACCTTTGTTGACAAGCCATCAATTGATTAAGAGGGTCCAATCCACACTAATAATAATTAATCTCCTGTCCCTACGCGATGTGAAACCGCACCTTCCATATGCATGGTCCCCCACGCATGAGTGTCACTAGTAGCAGTGTAGCACTTTAGCAGCTTGCTGCCGCTAGTGTACTAGTGCACAGTTTTCTTCTTAGTTTCTTTCCAACGTCACCATATATGCCCTGTCTGTGCATATGTTTCTATCGACATCGTTGTAATCTTGTCATGCATGTATACATCACGTACATGCTCGCTCCTTGCGAGCGTTCATATGTACGTGCACACACATATGTACACGTATTTTTTCTGTATGCAATACCTACGATACCTACGACGTAAATACCTTAGACTTAAAGTCCTTGTATAAATTAAACACCTTAGATTTATATGCTCGATCGTGTATTGTTGTACTTGTATAGCTTATGCATGTCCACGTGCATACGTTATGAAGATCACATGCGTGATATCTACATGTGCATGGTCCATTCTCTCCGTTTTGGTTTGAATTTTGCATGGTCCGACCGAATTCATCATCAATTTGTTGTTTTATTGGCAGAGCTAGCAACGGCTCATAACTGTCCATTGGTGGTGTACTAAGATAAGTATACGTGTGGCCTCTAATTTTCAGAATACGTGGCGCGGTAGCTAGCGTTGGATATGTGCTTGGTATAGTCCTGCTGCCATGCCATGCACGTACGCCAGCGTCTTGTTCAGACGTCGTTTTCATGTCCAAGTGTATCCCCATCGGGTCCTAGGATGTGTGCTGACAAATAAATGGTGCCAGCTCTGGACGGGCTAGCTTTTCTTGTGAGCTGGTAACCAACTTCATGCATATGTATGGATATATCCAGCGGTACCAAGTTAATTCAAACCATGCATGTATGTTGACAACACAAGAATTTCACATGAAACAGTTAAGTTTCAGTAAGACCCTCGTCAAAATAAAACTGACCAGTCCTACATGCAGGGCAGCACTAAGACGACGCAAAATTGCCACCGAATTGGGCACTTCTGACCAAACAACCATGAAACGAGCAATAATACTTACCGTGAACCAGTTAATTTTGTTTTCTCTTTTTTTTTTTCTGTGTAGACATATGTCTTTCCACTTGCAAACCGGTCTTAGTTTAATTAGGGTGTGTTTGGTAGCCTGGTTCCACTCAGATTATCTCAACCCGACCAACATATGGCTGTTTGGTAGCCCGTTTTACCCTCCTCAGCCATGCCCACCTCACCCGGAAAACCCCTCTCAGCCCTGCCCAGGAGAGAAGCTCAGATCGAGCTTCACAACTCAGCCGGGCTGAGATCATACAGAAAATCCCACGCGTGGGCCCCACCAACGAACGTCCGCCCGCGAGCCCCTCCAGCAACACGCCTCATTTCCCCCCGCAGGCTGTCTCCTCGCGCGGCCGAGCTCCCGACCTGCTCCATGAGCGCCGCCTCTTCCCGGTCCTGCGCCGCGCGCCGTCGAGTCCCCGTCCGTCCTCAGGCTGCGTCGCCTCCTCCCGGTCCTGCGGCGCGCGCCGCCGACTCCCCGTCCTGCTCACCGCGCCGCCGAGCCGCCGGAGCCTCTTGGCCTCCTCCGCGAGCCTCCTCTCCTCTGCGCGAGCTGCTCCCCGCCGCCGTCGCGCCTGCTCCCGGCCCGCCGCCGTCGCGAGCTTCTCCAGGGCGCCGCGCGTCGCGCCCTGCTCCCGGCCTCCTCGCGCTGCTGCTCCCGGCCCACCTCCTCACGCTGCAGCGGAGGACAACAAGCTGTCGTCGTGGACGACCACCGCCGCCTCCTAGCGCCGCCGCGGAGGCGAGCCCACCCGCCGGAGAACAGCCGGAGATGCCAGGATTGGGACTGCGGACCTGATTGCTTTTTTTATTTTTGTTGAAGGTCCTTTGTGTAAGATTTTGGATCTGTTTGTAATTTCAGTTACTGGACACTGCTCTCAGCCTAGCTCAGTGGAATCGGGCTACCAAACATCATCTCATCCTAACCTGACCCAGTTTATACGGGCTACCAAACACAGGAAAAAATCTCAGCACAACCCGGCCCAGATCAGCCTGTATGGACTGAGAAAGCTGTGCCAGGGTGATACGACCTACCAAACACACCCTTAGGGAATTCTGCGCGACATGAAGCAAGGTGCAAGGCTAGTAAAGTTTTCTTCTTACAGGCCATATATTACTCAGAAACAGGGTAAAAGTTCTATGCTCGACACAACATGTTTGCATGGCGTGAGCATACGCCAAGTGGCATGTACAATGGTCAGTAGAGTTCATATGCCAGAATTTGTTTAGGTGCAACAGTGATCATAGAACATACCACATGTATTAGTGGCAAAGCGGGGAACACAATTATTTGTACAATCCACTTTAGCTGCTTGAACCAATGGAATCTGGTCTTAATTTGGTAGAGCAAATGCTGTTACCATAGGGGCAGTGTTCATGTACCGTCAACTATCCAGTATAGTCCGTCTCTTGTCGCGCATTCTCCGTTCATATGCGAAACACGTGTTATTCTATAATATGATGATTATGAGCATGATTAATGTAGTTCTAATCAGCTAATTAATCATTTGTGTGGATGGATGTACACACAGGGGTATTAGCTAGTCGTAACACTAGTAACCGTGGTGAGTTAGGAGTACTAAATTTTCTGTAAGAACAGCAGAATCCCCCACTGCAATACGCCACTGTAGATGGAAAAAGATGGTGGAGATATAATTTCATCTACACCTTTTGATGTTGGATCTTACTACGCTCAAGGGAAAGGAAGTGCCTTGAATATCACCAGTAGTTTTCTGTTCATGCGACCTTAGCACACACAGATCGCAATTGTCTGCATCAACATGGTGAGCATAATAATCGAATCAACCACGAATCTCGTCTTGGTAATCATCGAAAATAAATGAAAGCTATGCACGTATACGTACGACTATACGAGCATAAACAGAATGACAGAAAGATACTTAGAGATGCCTCCAGAGGCATGTATATGTGTTTTTTTTTTAAAGAGGCATGTATATATATGTGTTGCTTTCGCTTCTAGCTTTGGTGCTCCCCACTCGCATGTGCTCTCGTACTGCATACTATGATGTCAAATACGACCGATTTCTGTCGTACGCCATCGTCTTCCGATGCGTACTGCCAGCCACTGTAGATTAATTTTTCCGTATGATGTTACTTAATTAGCAGCTCGATCGATCGATTGTTACTCTGTCGTTAAGCGACGGCAATGCATGGTTGAAAGATGATTAGCGTCTGCATCTGGGGCCTGCCGTACTCTCAGGGGAGCAGACAAACACACAAAGCACACCTCTAAAACGTTGTTGATCTGTTGCTTTTATTTAGTACAACATCTGAGCAGCATCGAATATTTTGTGTGTAGAGTGTTGTGGTTGGGTCAGTGATCTGATGTAGTAGTACTGTTGTTAGTTTGGTATATGTGTCCGGCCTGCAGGACTCATGTGCAGTGGCCGCATCTTGAACGGAAATCTTCTATTTTGGAAACGATAATGAAAGCCATGATGTAGAACGAGGAAAAAAATCATGCATGATGTTTATAAGAGCAACTCTAGCACATACTGAAAAATGCGGTGAAAACATAATGTGCGTGATTCTGTGAAACTATATGGTGTATGATGCTTATTCTAATTATCCCTAGTCGTTGAGGTTATGGAGACACATATCCATCAATCCATGACTAACGACTCAGCCGATGACTCGGTTTCATAGGTCATGGGCATGTGATGCCAGTTCGATAGTATTAAATTTGGTAAATAAGTTACCGAATCGGACTAACACGCATTTGAGACGCAATATAATGTGTTGTTGTTATTTGTTTGTCTTAGGCATAATGTACTTTTCATGTCCTTAGACCCAAGATCCTCGCACGAGACGAATTGTGCATCGACAAACTTATTGTATGTCAAACCGTTTTACTAAATAGGTTTTTTTTATATATGTGTAGTTCGAATGGAGAGGGAAATGTTTTACTAAATAGGTTTTTTACTATGTGCTAGAGTTTCTCTAACCATTTCTAACATATTACACGCAGAAAAAAGTAAACGCGCTCGCTCGCTCCCGTGCGGCTGTCCTGAGCCGCACCGGGGCGCCGCGCTCAAGGTACGTCCCGCCTGTCCCTCTCTCCTCGTCGCCGCCAGGTGCGTCATCGGGCAAAGCCCGTTCGGCGCGGCGGCGGCGGGGCTCCAAGCTCGCGTCGTGGCTAGGGCATACGGCGGCAGCGCTCGATCTATCTTCTCCGGCGGCGTAGCGACAAGACGGCGGCGGTGGAGGGCGGAGGAGGCCGGGGAGCGTCGCGTCTGACCTGTGTGGAGGCGGAGGTGGCTGGCGGTTGCGCTCGACGCTGCGGGCCCGATCTGGGTTTGTGTGGGCCGGGCGGGCCGCGGCCGGCTGGAGCGGCTGCTGCTTGCTGTCGCGTCTCTGCGTTTCAGGGGTAGCGCGCGGAGGTGTTGCCGGCGTGCAGCGTGTGAGCACCGGGGCGGCGGCCCCGGACATGGTGGTGGCGAGGCGGTTGTGCAGGCGTTGACGGCGCTGCGCCCCTGGCTGCTACAGGGGCGTGGCCGGTAGGAGGATATACCGGGGGTGGCGGCTGCGGCTGGGTCGTGGTCGGCATGATGCCTGCTGTGACATGAGGTGGCGCGGTGGCTGCGACATGCGGTGATGGTGGCATGGCCGGTCCTCGACGGGCGGTTTGTGGGGTTGCGACTCATCGCCGAGCGAAAGCTCTATCCTGGTTGTCGACGACGACGGCGACGCCCTCGGGCGCCGCGTCCTTCTTGAAGGCGTCATCGAGATGGTGTTGTTGCTTCTCCACGCCGGGTTCTCCAGGGGAAACCCAGATGCCACGCGGGATCGGGCGAGGGCGGCGCCTACATCGCGTGCCTCTTGGGGCCTCGCCTTGAATGTTCCACTGGCTAGAGGGGTCCGTGGAGAGCTGGTGGTTGGTGGCGGTGAGCCTTCGTCTTCGGCTAGGTAGTGCGCGGCCCTGGGGTCGGCGTGGATGCCGAAGTGGCGGCTCCGGGCTTCGCCTCCGCCGTGATGCGTCGAGGTGGTGGACCGTCGACTTTGGTCGTTTGGACGTCTTGGTCGTCGGCTCGTGTGGGGCGCGGCCTTGGGGCTGGCGTGGATGTCGGAGCGGCGGCTCCGGATGCTTCGCCTCTGCTTTGTTGCATCGAGGTCACCTCCGCCGTGTTGCGTCGAGGTTGTTTGGTGTCGACTTTGGTCGCTAGGGCGTCTTGGTCGTCGACCTGTTCGGGGCGCGGCTATGGGGCCGGCGTGGATGTCGGAGCGGCGGCTCCGGATTTTCACCTCGGCCGTGTTGCGTTGAGGGGTTTCGGTGTCGACCTTGGTTGCTTGGGTAGAGGGTCGTCGACCTGTGTGGGGCGCGGCCTCGGGGCCGGCGTGGTTGTTTCGAGTTGTATTTTTTTTAGGCCTTGTCCATCATGTTTGCTCCTACTTTATCAATATAAAAAGGTAAATCTTTTGCCTCGTTTCAAAAAAAATATTCTAACATATTATTTGTGGACCACATCAGCGTAGAAATCAGCTAATTTACCACCAGAAATGGAATTCCAGTGCATCATCAAGGGGTTTGAGTTTTGGAGAGGGTCAACACTCGCATGCAAGAAAATACAAGGAAAAAATCATCTAATTTACCTCCCGATCGTAAGGGGTTTGAGTAATGGAGACGGCCACACTGACATGCATGATGATGGAGTCAATCACCGGCACCGAATCGGCTTGGTGAGTTGACATTATAAAACCGTATCATATCTCGTTGCTCGATTTGATCAACGCGGCGGCGCATATATAAAATCGGTGATTGGATTTGAGTAGGGAACCATGCATATATCTTCTTCGACTTTTTGTTCGGCCTGACGACGATAGCGCTGGCGGCTACTGTCGGTCCAGCCATGCGCACAGCTTTCAGTTAAAATATATGTAGAGCCACACCGCCCCTATGATTGAAAATAATAATCACAGCTGCCCCCTTTTAGAATGTCTATGCATCGTACTGTATGTTTGATTAACTGTCATGCATGATATATTTTTGAAGGCACACCCTCGTTTTCTGAAGATTCCACTTTGCAAATCATAGCATGAAATTAGTTAGTCCAAGTGTCCAACAATACATGCATGATGCATGGGCAACACAAACTTGGCATCGTTGGTTTCTTCGTTTCAGTTATTTTCCTACCATTGTGGTGCTGTCAATTGCTATATATGTACGTACACAATATTTTAGGGACCTGCTTTTTTTTTTGCGAGAATTTTAGGGACCTGCTTGACGCAGACAGCGTCGGCCTACAAGATTAAGATCTCGAGGGGTGTACTTTATTATGAATATTAACTACCAAACAATTAAACAAAATACATACTACGTACCTCTCTGGTACAAAAATATAAGGTTTTTTTAGACTGTGACACTGTCATCAAGATGCTAATTTGACCATCAGTTGATGTGCAAACATATTGCATGCATGCCTCACATATGTACAAATGACTATACATTAGGAAATGATATTTCATTACAAAACGAATAACATCATGATGTCTCGGATGCTACAAGTTTCTTTTATATATGGTCAACCTTAGAAATTTTGGCCGATACAAATTCTAAAAGGACTTGCAATTTTGATCGAAGGTGATAGATACCCCTAACATTATTATTTCATTGTGATTAGTTACGCCTGTGATATTACTAGGAACAAGGGGGGCTAATTAAAGAGCAAATATCACCAAATGAGATGACTAATGACATGAGAGGGGTCCCAATGATAAAGAGGGATGTGTATTATGTTAGTATTGGAATGGAATGTGCTTCGTGTCCATGCATGCGTGCGTACTTGCACCGACAGGAAGAACCGGCAAAGCTTAAGAAACAATCGCCAAAAGGAAGAAAAAGAAAAGAAGAAAAAGGCTTCTCCACTTATGCCCCTCCAATCAACGCAAAAAGTCTCTTGCAAGATTCTCGTGATATTCATCATCACTCGCAAAGAAGACCAGATCGATCGTGCGATATGCACGAGATCGTTTCGTCGATCAGTAGCTAACTTACTATGGAGTAGTTACTAGGTAACCTTTTCCCATTTTGATTTGACGTCTGCAAAGTGTCCAGTGAACTAAACTGTGTATATTATTGTTCTAGCTTTGAAGAAAAAAGTTGAAGCGCCTGCATAAGAAAGTTCTAGATATGCGGTGGCCGCATGAAGATTCTGTACAAACAGAGCCGTGATATACTGGAAGGTTGGTTAAGATAATAAACTGGTGCGCACCAGCTAGCGAGTTGGGACGACTTCCAGACATTTCAGTGTGGACCAGGTATATGTAATAGAGTGGCACGTTGAACCAGATTCAAATCATAGTGCCGGGACTATAATTTTCTCCTTCCGTTTGGCAGGCCGGATTTGACAGTGTTTACGTCGTAATTTCCATGCCCAATTTAGTAAACCGATGTGGCCGTTTGGTAGTCTGATTTTGGACAGGCCGAGCCCATCAGCCCCCTAAATACTCGTCGGGTCGAAGGGGGTCCGAGAGCCGGGCCACTTTTCATTAGCCCTCTGCGGTGTCTTTTCCGCATTCCGATGGTCCCGCCACACCGGCTCCGCTGCCTCACGCCTGGACTTGCTTCACCGGCCATCCCGTCCACCTTGACCTGGATGCCGCCTACTGCTCATGTTTCTCATCAAGGGATTTGTTGTAGCTGTCGACGGCAACAACAAAATCCTTGATGAGCAACACGAGCTGACACAATGTCGCGACGACCGGTGTTGTAGAAGGGTGTATGAACTGCGAGGAGGACCGTGGGACACAACCTATAAAACTTCCAAAAGGTACCAGCGACTTGGGTTTCTACTCGCTGTGTTTGGATGTAGCAAAAACTGCTCGGAATTGAATTGGGGTGGGAATTCCAAATCCAAGATGGAAAGGAAATGGGTTTCAATTCAAATTCTGTTGTTTGGTTGTGCATGATATTATCGGTTGGAATCAAAGGGTAACACCAATTCCAATTCATGTTTGGATGTACATTTCATGGAATTGGATGTTCTGTTGAGTTTGGACTATATAAACTTGTCAACATATATAAAAAAATATAGTATGAAATTATATGTTTATATATTATTTTATACACATATTGACGTGGGTACACCTTTCGGGTGTGCCACCGTGGACTACCCTGGTGCGGAAGAGAATAAAAGGCCCATCTGTCATCAGGCCCAGGAAGGAGGCCCCGAAGGAAAGGCTAGAAATATTAGGTCGGTAGGCCCAGATGTAAACCTAGTCGGTATAGGTCCCGAGACCCAGTCCCACTATTTAAGGACTGGGAGGGCCGCCGACCTAGGGTACGCTCATACTCGCCACCAGAAACCCTAGCGAGATCGCATCTCATGATCTAGCCATTGTAATCGATCTGTAAGCTCCATCATCAATTCCAGACAAGCAGGACGCAGGGCTTTTACCTTCGGGGGCCTGAACCTGGGTAAATCCCGCTTGTCAGCCGACGAATCCACCAGTACCACCATCTTCTTCTCTCGTTCTCTCAACCCAAGGATGTCATCCGAGGGATTTGGCGTGGTAACCACACGTAAATTGGCGCCGTCTGTGGGAAAGACTGGTGCTGGATCTACGGGTTCGGCGGCTTCATCAGCGACTCGCCGGATCTGCAACAGCCGATCTACTTCGGCTCACTGGGTTTTCACCCGCACTCGCCGGTCGTTCAATCGGCTTTCGAGGACCTGCAAGCTGGCGTGGAGGCGAGCTTGGCAAGCTGCGTTTCTACGTCAACAAGTGGGGCACGCTCCGTCTCACGGACGCACCCCCTTCTGCATCGGAGGAACCCGCCGCTTCATCGACTTCATCGATGGAAGTCGCAACTTCATCGACTACATCGGTGGGCATCCTGCCAGCCCGCACGGATTTCGCGGAAGGAACACTCGATGAACCTGCGTCGCCCTTGACCGCAGCATCGCGATCTACATCGCCAACCGTCGACTTCGCGCGCACGACCGAGATGCCGGTCGTGCCATACATCTCATCTACTCCGTCAAGCCCTGCGTACTCCACCAGCGGAGCCTCGGCATCCTTCGAGTCCGCCAGTGGTGACGACTCCGACGATCAGACGCCGTATCCCTTGCCGATCGAGGTATACATGACGGTGCCCGCAGGGGGAGGAGCTTTAGGACCCGGGGAAACGGCCGCAGCAGGAGCCGCAGCTGCCGCTGCCGCCGCCGCCGCCGCCGCAAGGACGGCAGCCGCAAACACGGAGGCCGAAGTAAACGCTCCGCCTAACAGGGGTGAACAGCCGAACTACCCGTACGTTGTCACCCTGCAGAACGGGCGGACGCAGCTTCACATCAACCAGGCTATGGGCGAAAAAGCAATCAAGGCTGTAGCAGATGGCTAACCGGTAGCCGACGCGACACCAGAGGACTTGGCATGCTACCAGTACCTGCTGTGGCAAGAAAGTCTCAAGCTGGAAGCCACGAGGGCGGAGCTGGCGGAGCGCAGAAGGCAGGCCAGCATATCGAGTGCGCGGCGGGCAGGTTTGTCCGTCCAATCTTCAGGGCGATCCCGTGACCCCCAAGCACAGCCTCGGTACTTGCGGATACCAGAGGCAGATCGGAACAACGTCACCCGTAATCTGGAGGCGTCCTTCATGTCTGTGGACGAGCAGGGAATCTCTATCCCCAAGACTGCTTCTGGTGTCCTAATGTCAGTAGCCACATACCTACAGGCTACACAGCTGCCAGAGAGCGATCCGCGGGCAGCCCTGCATCGCTAGCAAATCAAGTTCCTCAGTACAATGGGGACGACATTGATACCTGAGGAGCCACAACCAGCTGCAATCATAGCAGCTGGCAACAACACGGTTAATCGCCCCCAGTCGAGTCCACGGGAGACAAGAACCTGAGAATCGGGCGACCGTACCCGAGATCGAGAAAACCGCGTCACACGCGGCAACAATGAGCGAGCAGCTCTAGAAGAAGACAATTGCATCACCCGCGACCGGCAAAACCGCGGTAATCATGGGCACGAGGGACGCTACCAACTCACCGAGGGCGAAGATGCGCGTAATGCCATCACGCATAACAAGGTCACCAGGAACCGCTCCAGGCGAGCAGTTCAAGAGGAAGAAAGCGACAACTCGTCGTCCGATGACGACTTCGAGCCCTGCGGCGCACTATGCTTCAGTCGACGCATCCGGGAGACCAGAATGCCGAAAGGATTCAGGTTAACCTCGGAAACCCCCAAGTATGATGGCTTGCAGGAACCGTCCGCCTGGCTGGAGGACTACCTGACGGCGGTAACCTGCCAAAGAGGATCGACGTCTACTGCCATGCAGTACATACAACTCATGCTCTCGGGATCGGCTCGAGCCTGGCTCAAGAGCCTACCGAGAGGCGCATACACCTACTGGGAAGACTTCAAAGAGGACTTCATCCGCAACTTAATCGGCACGTACAAGAGACCGGCCTCATTCGAGGAACTGCGAGCCTGCAAGCAGCGTGAAGATGAGATGTTGCGCGAGTATATCCAGCGTTGGACTCTCCTCCGCAACGCGACGGAGAAGATATCGGAAGACAACGCCATATACGCGTTCACCCGAGGGGTCTATCGGGTCGAGCTCCGGGAGACGTTTGGTCGAGTGAAGCCCAAAACCATCGCCCACCTCATGCAGATAGCCAATGAGTGGGCGGATGGCGAAGATTCTATACGCAATGAGCGCACCGACACACCTGGTGTCAACGACGATCAAAGTTCTTGGAGTCGCCGTAACAGCGACCGCCGTCGCAAGAGGAAGTCGCGTGTCTACGATGACACGGAAGGTATGGAACTCGTGGTGGCAGGGTTTACTGATAGCCGCGAGCAAATAAATCGTGACGACAGTCACTATGAGCGCGATAGTCGAACAACCGGTTACAAGAGCAGCAAGGAAGTCAAGCGCGAATGGCGGCCGCGAGAGTCGCGAGGTGGTCGAGCTCCACGACCTCCCCCAACGCTCCATGATGCGTGCCGATTCCACATGTTCAGGGATGAGAATGGTGTTCTCACGTGCAAGCACCTCCTCAAGGACTGCGAAAAGTTTCAAGACCTCCATGTGCAGTACGCACGGCTCTTTTTGCAGCAACAACAGCAAGCACAGGTGGCACCGGGGGCATTGGCTTTGGGAGCGCCNCGATCAAGGTTCTTGGAGTCGCCGCAACAGCGACCGCCGTCGCAAGAGGAAGTCGCTCGTCTACAGGACCGGAGGGCATGGAACTCGTGGCGGCAGGCTTTACTGATAGCCGCGAGCAAAGAAACCGTGACGACAGTCCCATGAGCGCGATAGTCGAACAACCGTTACAGAAGCAGCAAGGAAGTCAAGCGCGAATGGCGGCCGCGAGAGTCGCGAGGTGGTCGAGCTCCACGGCCTCCTCCAACGCTCCATGACGCGTGCCGATTCCACATGTTCAGGGATGAGAATGGTGTTTCTCACGTCCAAGCACCTCCTCAAGGACTGCGAAAAGTTCAAGACCTCCACGCGCAGTACGCACGGCTCCTTCTGCAGCAACAACAGCAAGCGCAGGTGGCACCGGGGGCATTGGCTCTGGGAGCGCCGCACGCTCCACCATTGCCTCCGGACATATGGCGGGAGCTATGCAGCTCCAACCACGCGTCGAGAAACCTCAGGCAGGTGAAGATGCTTACCCAAAGCCCGTGGGTCGCATGTTCATGATCCAGAAAGGACGTCCCTCAAATCGGGACCAAAGCTCATAACAAGGCAGGTCCACCTTGCCGTCAAATCACCCACCCGCGGTACCAGAGTACCTTGACTGGGTCACAGGCCAGCATAACATTCTCAGAGACGATCATCCACTTCGAGTCCCGCGGCCGGGCCACGCGGCCCTCGTTTTGGATGCGCAGATAGGAGGCTTCGCTATGAGCCGTGTGTTCATGGATGGTGGCAGCGGAATGAATATCATGTTCGCTGACACGCTACGCGGAATGAACATCCTGACGACAAGCCTGGCGCCCTCCGTCAACACCTTCCACGGCATAGTACCAGGGAGACCAGTCTATCCCTTGGGAACAATCTCACTCGATGTGATCTTCGGCGAGCCAGCTAACTTCCGGAAGGAGAGGATTGAGTTCGAGGTGGTTGACTGGAAGTCGCAGTACCATGTCATCCTGGGGCGACCAGCGTTCGCACGGTTCATGGCGGTGCCGCACTATGCCTATCTGAAGCTGAAGATGCCGGGGCCCTACGGGACAATCACCGTCAGCGGAAACTTCGAGCGATCCGACGAGTGCGATCGCAAGTTCAACACGATCTCTGAGTCATTCGGGGCGCAGCAGCAGCTCCAGGAGTTGGCACTCACCAACGACCGCACCCTCTTTTCCGAGGGCAAACAATCAGCGTCAGGCTCTGCCTTTAACGCAACAAACGACATAAGGGAGCATCAGGTGCACCCGACGGACCCTAAGAAGACGGTCCTCGTATCGACGAGCTTGCCCTCTGCATAGGAAGGCGCGCTCATCGAGTTCCTATGTGAGAACTGGGAAATCTTCGCTTGGTGTCCAGCCGACATGCCAGGCATACCCAGGGAATTCGCCGAGCACGCCCTCCAGATCCTGCCCAATGCGAGGCCCGTCAAGCAAACGATGCGCCGCTTTGCAGAGTCGAAGCGCCTCGCCATTGGGCAAGAAATCGGTAGGCTCCTGGCTGCAGCCAACTTCATCCGGGAGATCAAGAAGTCTGACTGGGTCGCAAACCCAGTCCTGGTGCCAAAGAAGAACACGGACATACTCCATGGGATGAAGATGGCTAAGGAGTGCGGTGCTGATCGCCTGATGATATACGGAGACTCGAACCTGGTCGTGCAACAGACCATGAAGGAGTGCGACGCGACAACAGAGAACATGATAGCATACAGGAACCTGTATAACATCATGGAGGGGAACTTCGACGGTTGCGAGCTTCGCCATATCGGGCGAGCAAGCAATAAGGAGGCCGACACCCTCGCCAACATCGGGTCCTTGAAACTCAAGCTGCCCCCGGAGTCTTCCTGGAGAAGATAAACAAAAGATCTATCAAGGTTAAGCAGCCTGCGGCTCCCTCTACACCAGCAACCGGGACCGAAGCTGCAAGCGAAGATGTACCTGCAGCAGCAGAACCTTCAGTCGAAGTATTCCTCGTCGAGCCCATCTGGACAAAGCCATTCCTGGCATATATGCTCCGGCAGGAGCTTCCAGAGGACACAGTCGAAGCACAGCGCATCACTCGCCGCTCAAAAGCATTCACAATTATCGGCGGAGAGCTGTACAAGCGCAGCATATCAGCCATCCTCCAGAGGTGCATCGCATCAGAGGACGGCAGGGCCTTACACCTCGAGATCCACGCTGGCACGTGCGGACACCATGCTAGCAGCAGAGCCTTAGTCGCCAAGGCCCTGCGTGCTGGATTCTACTGGCCCACGGCGTTGCAGGACGCTGAGGACATCGTCAAGCGGTGTATTGGCTGCCAAAAATTCGCAACAAGACCTCATGCACCGGCGTCAGAACTGAAGACAATACCTTTGGCGTGGCCCTTCGCCCAGTGGGGACTCGACATGGTCGGACCACTGCGCAAGTCGTCTCGAGGGGGACACACACATCTGCTAGTGGTTGTCGATAAATTCACCAAGTGGATAGAGGCCGTGCTAGTTACCAACTGCGCAGCTACCTCAGCTGTCAACTTCATCAAGTCCATCATGTTCCGCTTTGGAGTGCCACACAGCATCATCACCGACAACGGAACAAACTTCACCGCCGAAGAGTTCCAAGATTTCTGCAAGGAGCAAGGGATCAAGCTCAATTACGCCTCGGTCGCTCATCCGCAGTCCAATGGACAAGTGGAAAAAGCGAACGACCTCATCTGCAGCGGAGTCAAGAAACGCCTCTTCGTGCCGCTCAAGCGAGCGGCGGGTGCTTGGGTGGAGGAGCTACCCTCCGTGCTCTGGAGCCTACGCACCACGCCAAACAGATCAACCCAGTATAACCCATTCTTCATGGTGTACGGAGCAGAAGCAGTCATGCCACATGACATACGCTTCGACGCACCTCGCATCGTCGCGTATGATGAAGACGACGCTGAAGCCGCACTCGAAGACGACATCGACTTGCTGGACGAGGCCCGTGACATCGCACTCTCCCGAACGGCTATCTACCAGCAGAACCTCCGCAACTACCACAGCAAGCGGTTGCGCACAAGAGCCTTTGTCGAAGGAGACCTGGTACTCAGGCTCAAACAGAAGAAGGTGCACAAGCTCGCCTCCCCATGGGAGGGACCCTTCATCATCGCCGAGGTCATCGGCGGAGGCGCATACCGCCTGAAGGACCCGAAGACAGGCGAACTCATCCGCAACCCATGGAATGCGGCGCAACTAAGACGCTTTTACGCGTAGCACAACTGATGATAAGGCTATTCAGCCACTGATGTAATCCTTGAGACTTTGTCTCCCATAATAAAAGCGCAATGTTCCTCTATCTTCGGAGTCGACATACCGCACGCCAAAGAAAATCGCCTCCGCAACACCTGATACTCAGAGGCTGCGTCGTATGGCCAACCACTAACAACCTCCGGAGCAGCACCCTACGCCCGGGGGCTGCACTGTTGAGCTACACATAAACAAAGAGAACCGCCTCCGCAGCACCTGATACTCAGGGGCTGCCTCGTATGGCTGACCAAAAGCAAACTTCGGGACAACAACCAAAGCTCGGGGGCTGCACTGTAGAGCAAAAACAAAAACAAGGAAGATCGCCTCCGTGGCACCCTATACTCGGGAACCACGTCGCTTAGGCCAAAACAAACTCTATATGCAAAGCAACTCCAAGCTATACAGAGCAAACGCACAATTTTCCTGCAAGTACACAATGTGCTTGCACAAACAAAAAATCAGTCTACAGGCTCGCCCTTTGGAACCCGCGACGCCACATAATCCGAGTAAACCTCAGTGTCGCGTTCCAGTTTTCTAACCAACTTGACAGCTACGTCTTCTATGGCACGATAATGGGCATCCATCGATGTAGGCTCCCCGTCTTCTCTGTTGGGGATCTCTTCTATTCCCCTCAGGACGAGATACGGGTGTCGCCGGTGCACAAAAGCTAAGGCGTACATCGCACCGCTGACAAGCTGCGTCCGGATAAAAGTCTGGGCAGCTTTGCCGTTGCGGAATCGCGCCATGAGAGCACCAAGACCCTGCGGCTGCGGATCCGGGGGGAACAGCGCCTTGTACACAAGCGCCAATGCAGAACGGCATGCCCCAACAAAGGACATCACCTGGCCTATGCGATCTTGAAGAACGGCCAGCACCCGACCTCGGGAGGGGTCTGACCAAAACGAGGTGGTGTCGCGCCCGACAACCTCAGTAATACGGCGAAGTCGATTCTCCACCCGACCGACCTCAGCTTGAGGGTCTTGTTGTACACCTGCACACGAAGGAAAAGTGAGGCAGCTAAGTAAACAAGCGGCGCTAAAGGACCCGGGGGCTCGCAGCCACTTACATAGTAAGTCGGTGTTGGCCTTTTCCAATTCCTCAAGGAGAAAAGCCTCCCGTTCAGCGGGGCGAGGCTGCTTCGACTTCAGTATGGCCAAGGCACCCCGTGCCACCCGCAGGTCTTGTTCAAGACTAGCACAGCGATCTCGGAGCATCGTGAGCCGATAATCCCCGGAGTCGCGATTCCCGGAAGAACAACCAGCAGTCGTGGCCGCATGGACATGTGGCGTCGCACCTGAAGACGGAGTGGTAATCGTTGGATTTACCTATTAGAAAGCCAAGCAAACATGTGTGAGACAACCTTCTGAAAGAAGGCAGGGGCCTGGAAGAAGTCGCAAGGCACAAGGACATCAGAATAAAGGCAAAATCTTATCTAAAGTTCACAGCCGACACAGTCATTACAACGGAGCGACAAGCATCGCCACAGACAAACTACAAAAAGATGAAAAATACAATGATAAGCAGCTACTGCGAGCTCACGGATTTCTTGGCCTTCTCCGCACGCTTCGCAGCCTGCTTCTCCAAGGTCTCGGTCAGCTTCTGTGCCAACTCGCGAGACCGCTCGGCGAAGCCGCTGAGAGCCATCGGTTTGCCATCGGTTCAGCGGGGTAGCCCGGACAAAGCCTTGTCGAAGTCACCCTCGAAGCCGTGCCCCAGCAACATAAGGAGGGTGGTCTGCGAGCCACGTACCGTGTGCTCGCGTCGGAAGTCATCGTTGGCGGAGCCGTTAGAGCCAAACAGTTCAACCAGTTCCCCGAGGGAAGCAGGAGCTTGCCCCTAGGGAAACACGCGTCCTGCAAACTCGTCAGCGTATCAGCAGCCTTCTCCAAGAGACCACTTGCCTGTTGGCCGACACCCTCTACAGCAGCAACTGCGCTGTCCAAATCGCCGGTGGCAGCCTGTGCGCTGGAACATGCCACAGTGCCAAGGCTACCTGAAGAAAATGGCAAAAAGAACTCGGTCAAACCAAAGGACGCAGAAAGAACAAAGAACAAAAGAGTCCACACTTACCCAACAAGGAGTTGCTCGCCATGCAGAGGCACTGCACCAAGGTCTGCTCGCGGGCATCGGCTGCCTCCTTCGCGAGCATGGCGACATCCACCTGCTCCTTAAGGGTAGCAGCCTGTTGCGAGGCACTCTCCCCTTCGCGCCGCGACTGCGCCAACAACTCTGCAGACAACGGGCGTTCAGACAAATAGCAATAACACAAACAGTCCAAAACGGTAGAGGATAAAGGACAAACCTCGGAGTTCGGCGGACTCTCGCTCCAGACGAGTTTTCTCCGCCTCCATGGCCGCGAAACAGCGGCCAATACCCAAAAGCTCGAGCGTCATAGGCTGCGCCAAACAAAGAACAAAGAGTCAGTGGAAGAACTTGAGTCTATACACGACTGAATTCAGTCGCCCACAGACTCGGGGGCTACTCCCATCGGGAGCGCTGTCGCGCACCCGATAAAACATAAACAGAAAGCAAAGAAACAAAGGAGAAAAATCAGTCTAGAGTCTATACCCAACTGTTCCTAGTTGACTATAGACTCGGGGGCTACTCCCATCGGGAGCGCTGTCGCGCACCTGATATAAACAAAAAGTACTCATTACTCACATGCTCGGCTGAATCAAGTGGAGGAGCACTGGCGATTGTGATGAGGGCATCGCCGGGAGTCGAGGCAGTCGTAGCTGGCGCAGCGCCGGGGACAGACGGCGGTGGAGGAGCCTTTGTCTCCGCACGACGATCCCCCGAGCTGTCACCCTCATCCGTTCGTTCGCCAGCATTGGGCGGCAGAGACGCACGAGAGGAATATTCCCTATAGATAAGCCAAGAATCTCAGATAGCAACTCTACGCAATGAGACAGGGAAAGCAGCAATCGTGAACTTACGAACTAAGGACCGTCAGCAGGGCGGCAGGGTCGAAGCAGTCCGGAGCAGCGCGAGCCTTTTCGGCGGAGGCTCTATGGGATCGTGCGCCGGAAGGACCTCCTTGTTGGGGCGAGCAAGGGGCGATAAGGTGCTGGAGCCCTCCGCGGCGGAACCTGCTTTGACTTCCCCGCTGCCTTGGAGCCAGCATCGCGGGCACGCTTGCGGGCCAGGAGAGGAACATCATCACTGTCTGTAGCGACTGCATCTTCGGTCGACGCAGCGGAACAGACAGA
This sequence comes from Puccinellia tenuiflora, assembly GCA_012064385.1. Lineage (NCBI taxonomy): Eukaryota > Viridiplantae > Streptophyta > Magnoliopsida > Poales > Poaceae > Puccinellia > Puccinellia tenuiflora. Next base: position 387,327 of record QRDG01000248.1, on the reverse strand, counting down.
AATGTCCTGTTCATCAGGATCATCCCGCAAGTCAGGGACCGCGGAAGTACCTTTCTCCTCAGGAAGAGGAGGAAGGCTGACAAACGTTGAGAAGCCCTAAAAACATAAAAATAGGGCGAGTTCCTCGGAAATCAAAACATTGGCAAGCACATCAAGCAGACAAAAGGTACACAAGAACCAAGTACATACCTCCGGAACAGGGTTCTCGAGGCTGAAAGGCATCACAGGCGATTCAAGGACGTTCGCCTCGCCGACCTTGAGCATGGTCAGCGCGCAAACGCAAGATTCAACCTCGCCCGCGGACAACTCCTCCGCGGACATGCGTGTCACGTCGGCGGCTCCGGCAAACTCGAACAACGGATGCGCCCGAGCCTGAATCGGGTGCACCCGCCTTCTGATGAAAGTGGCGATGAGGTGAACGCCACTTACCTCCTTGCCGGCGGTCTTTAGCAGACCTGACACCCGAGACAGGAGAGGCTCAGACTCCTTGGTCTCTCGGGAGTGGGGGCGGTGCGTCCACGACTTCCTCTTCATCATCGTCACGCCAGCACGGAATGGGTGAACCCCGTACTTTTGCCCAGGTTGGTGGACGTCGGAGACGTAGAACCACTTCTTCCTCCAGTTCTGTGCGGACTCGAGCAGCTTCAGGTTGAAGTACTCGATGTCCCCGCGGGACTGGATGCCGAAGCCCCCGACGTGGTAAACTCCGTGAGCGCCGGCATTGCGCTTCACGTTGAAGATCCGCTGCCACAGCCCCCAGTGTGGGTGAATACCGAGGAAGCACTCGCACAAGACGATGAAGCAGCTGATGTGGAGGATGGAGTTCGGCGTGAAGTCGTGGACCTGGACGCCGTATGCGTACATCAGCCCACAGACGAACTCGTGAACAGGGAAGGCGAATCCCCTGTTCACAAAATCGACGAAGCAGACGCGCTCGCCGTCGCGGGGATGAGGGGCCACCTCGTCGCCGGGCGCCCGCGTCGCCATCTTCTCCAATGGCGTTAGGAGGCCGTCGCGGCGCAGCGCATCCAGCTGACGCTCGTCCACGGACGACCTCTGCCAGTCGCCGTGAACCTTCTTCAACCCGCCGGCCGTACCGGCGGCGGCGATGGCGGCGCTAGCGGACTTCTTCTTCCCGGTGGTCTTCTTCATGACGGAGATGGGGACGCGCAGGTTGGTGGCTGCGAGTGGAGAAGCAGGGCGCAAGAGGAGAAGGAAAGCTCCGGTGGGGAGAATGGGGATTGTACCTTTTTCACCGCCAGGGCGCCCCCTACTTATCCATCGGACCGCGCAATCTGCGCCGTCCAATATTCACCGGATGCAACGGAGCACATCCAACCCTACACGTGGAGCGCGTGGAGGGCAACCGTCGCCGGCCGCGTCGCCCACTACGCACAAGAAACGAGGAGGCGACCATCAAGGCGTGGCGAATTTTTTGCGCCCACCAGTCAAACTGACGTGACGTTTCGTACTGTCACTTCTGGCAGGCCAAACGACAGAACGCCTCGGTATCACAGCGCACGCGCGCGACGTCATTCATGACACAGAAGATACAGACTGTCGTAAGCGTGGTCGTAGTCGAACAAGTATCGACTCCCATATGCTGTCAGACGGAACAAATTTCGCATCTGCTCACTCCCATCGGGAGCGAAAGAAATCCCTCGATCCTCGACAAAATAAATGGGTTGAGATTATCCCCAGACTCAAATAATTCAGCATAAAATTGGGAAGCTCTCCCCTCAGGAGCGTCACCAAGCACTCGAAGGAAGCACGACTGTGCAACACTCGAAAGGTTATCGACTCCGGTCTAACCCGAGCAACATACCCGAGATGAATCAAATACAGCTGACCCTCGGATGCTGCGCTCTGAAGTGCAAAGGTAAGACCCACCGATCCGTCGTGTACGCCCAGGCCCACTGGCAGCAGCCGTGGTAGCTTGACAGATATGCCGTACCAGCAGGTGCGAAGAAAAATCCCGACGGACGCGTTGGGTACCCTTTCAGGCCGAATTCGACTCCGTAAGATCCCGAGCGGCTGGAGTCGAAGGGACTAGCCTCCAAGCTCGAGCCTGGGGACTCGAGTTTGATGTGCGCTAATAACGCTTGTGCCCGAGAGCACTTAACTGGTCCCGATCCGTCGAGAGTACCAGGCTTATTATGCGAGATCCACCACTAAGCATCCTGAAACAAGGATACGAATAAAACACTAGAAGCATAACTCGCACCAGGACGATACAGTGCGGAGGAGTCCCTACCAGACTCTCCAAGTCTACTAGGTCCTCGGGGGCTACTGACGTGGGTACACCTTTCGGGTGTGCCACCATGGACTACCCTGGTGCGGAAGAGAATAAAAGGCCCATAGGTCATCAGGCCCAGGAAGGAGGCCTCGAAGGTAAAATTCAGAGATATTAGGTCGGCAGGCCCAGATGTAAACCTAGTCGGTAACGGACCCGAGACCCAGTCCCACTATTTAAGGACTGGGAGGGCCGCCGACCTAGGGTACGCTCAAACTCACCGCCAGAAACCCTAGCGAGATCGAATCTCACGGTCTCGCCATTGTAACCCATCTGTAAGCTCATCATCATCAATACTAGACAAGCAGGACGTAGGGCTTTTACCTTCGGGGGCCTGAACCTGGGTAAATCTCTCTTGTCAGCCGACGAATCCACCAGTACCACCATCTTCTTCTCCTATTCTCTCAACCCGAGGATGTCATCCGAGGGATTTGGCGTGGTAACCCCACGTCAGCATCCTTGACCGGCTCCGCGACGAAAACATTGAGCTAAAAAAGCTTAACCAATCAATGTCGACGGAGCTAGAGACAGCTAGGAAGAGCCTTGCGCAAGCCGAAGAAATCCTGGAGACGGAGAGGCAGAATCACAAAGACGCCTTTCGTGAAGTCCAGGACCGGCTTGACAAGCGCCTCGATGAATCGGTGGCAATCGACAATCAGCTTTTAAGTAAGTTACTTAAAACCTCAAATTCACTGCTTTCTGTCTTAGCCACTTTATAACATGAACTTTGCCTCTTACAGCTCCGGCGGGTTATGGCCATGAACTGACAGTGGAAACCCGGCTTGACCGGATTTTGGAAGTGGGGGAGCTCCTCCCGAAGATCATTTCTTCGGGAAAGAAGCTTGCCGAGAAATTCTTTCCCGACAACCCCGAGCCACTGGCGGACCTTGGAAGCTTGGCAACTAAACTGGACGATGCAGCGTCGGCCTTTGACGATCGGCTTCGATCCAGCGCTTGTGGAGGTGCCAAGACGGCTTTGGTCCTAATGATGGCACACTACCCGGAGGCGGAGGCTTGGCGTGTAGCATCCGACTTTCCCCTTGAGAAAGACGATGGCTCTCTGCTGGACACCCAAGACCGGAAGAAAATTTTGCACTCCGTCTCCGGTTATGCCAGCAAAATCGCCAACATGGTTTCCCTTACCACATTCTTCAAGGAGGTGCCGTGCCCGCCAACTCCCACCCAATCGGACGATGAGGGCGAAGAGGCGGACAAATCTGCATGAGCCGAACTTGCTCCTTGAGCCGGCCATCCCTGAAAATGTAATTTGCATGATGTAAAGCCGTCAACCAATTTATATGTTTAGAAACAGCTAAGTCTTTTGTTGTATGTAATCAGCTTTTTTATTTGCACAATTTGCAATTTTTATGCCTCAGTTTATTCTGGCCTTGACACCTTAGCCTTTAAGCGCCGGCAAACCTATTGCGAAGCAAACCTGCTGAGTAACAGGGTACAAGATGACCAAACTGTTTAGACCTAGAACAAGTGCCGCCTTTCGGTGCCGAAAACGCTTTGAAGCAACCCGGCGCAAAAAGCTAGCAGACAAACATTAATTTGGCAAAACATTGTTTTTTCATCACCTTAAGGCGGATTCAATATGAAAGATAGTTTACCGACAGGCAATTTCAGGTAAACAGATGATAACAATAAGATCATTGGGAAATAAAAGATGGTACAGATTCTCGAATTTCACATGAGAGAAGCCAATTTTTATTTCATGATCACATTGACATGGTTACAATAGAATTTGCTAAGTGTAAAAAGGACGTAGCTGAGCGATATGCATGGACGTTTAGTCTCATCTAAGTCATCATCTACATGCCTTTTCCTCTTACGACCTTTCTTCCTGGGATCTTTCTTTGAATCCCTTAAGTCGAGGAGATAATATGACCCGTTTTTCAGAACTTTGTTGATAACGAAAGGTCCTTCCCATCGAGGGGATAATTTGTGCTGCCGGCTTTGCACAAGCCGAAGCACTAAGTCGCCTTCTCGAAAAGATCGATTCCGCACTCTACGGCTTTGATAGCGACGTAGATATTGCTGATAGATGGCGGATCGTTGGAGAGCCAACTCTCTTTCTTCTTCGAGGATGTCTAAGCCGTCTTGACGTGCTTCTTCTGCGTCTTCTTCGACGTAGGCTGCGACTGAGGCGAATCGTGGATCATGTCGGTTGGGAGTAACGCTTCTGCACCATAAACCAGGAAGAAAGGGGTGAAGCCGGTCGATCTATTTGTGGAAGTACGAATACTCCATAAGACCGCCGGCAATACATCAACCCAAGCGCCGGCTGCTCGATGCAATGGGGTTTCAAGCCTCGGCTTAATACCTTGCAGAATAATGCCGTTAGTGCGCTCTACCTGTCCATTGGATTGCGGGTGTGCCACCGATGCCACGTCGAGCCGAATCTTTGATCGGCTACAAAACTTCGATAGCTCACCGACGGCAAAGTTTGTGCCATTGTCAGTGATAATGCTATGCGGTATGCCGAATCGAGTAGTTATCTCGACGATGAACTTTGTAGCTGTAGCTCCGTCGATTTTCTTGATGGGCTTTGCCTCCACCCACTTTGTGAATTTGTCGACCGCCACCAGCAGGTGAGTTAAGCCTCCTCTTGCCGTCTTGAAAGGTCCCACCATCTCGAGCCCCCAGACCGCAAACGGCCAAGTAATAGGGATCGTCCGGAGCTCCTGAGCTGGCAAGTGAACCCGCTTTGCATAGCGCTGACATTCTTCACAAGTCTTGACGATGTTGATAGCATCCTCCTTAGCCGTTAGCCAGAAGAATCCGTGCTGAAACGCCTTAGCGACCAACGCCTTTGCCGCCACGTGATGCCCACATTCGCCGTAGCGGATTTCCTCAAGGATTTGCCGCCCTTCTATCTGGAGAGATGCATATTTGGAAGATGCCGGATGTGCTCCGTTTGTAAAGCTGTCCGTCAATAATCGTGTACGCCTTTGCTCGGCGCTCAATTTGACGGCTCAACACCTTGTCGTCCTTGGGCAGTTTCTTATTAATCAGGAAATCAATGTAGGGCGTGGTCCAATCTGGGGTTACCAAGCACACTTGAACTGATTCTGCCGACAAGTGATAATCTTCATCGCCGCCTTTGATGGACGACTTATGTAGATGGTGGAGAAATACATCTGGGGGCACTGCCTTTTGCCTGGAGCCTATTCTGGCCAAGGCGTCAGCAGCTTCATTGTCATCTCGGGAGATATGTAGGACCTCTAAGCCGGCAAAGCATCTGCCGAATTCATCGATTGTTCTCCTGTATTCCGTCATTGTGGGACTTTTCGTGTCCCAACATCCATCTAGTTGTTGTACAACAAGATTCGAGTCGCCATAGCAGAGGATGTGTTTTACTCCCAACTCCTTAGCCATATGAAGGCCATGGAGGAGAGCCTCATACTCTGCTACGTTTTTGGTGGCATTGAAGTGGATTCGGAGGACATAACTGAGCTTGTCACCCTTAGGCGATTTAGCACTACTCCAGCCCCCGAGCCTTCCTTCATCTTTAAACCATCAAAGTGCATTATCCAGTATTGAGAATCCGGCAAAGGTGTGCTCTCCATCGCCTCTGTCCAGTCTGCAACAAAGTCCGCTAGAACTTGAGATTTGATGGCGGTCCTCGGCTTATACTGGATGTCAAAGGCTGCTAACTCGATGCCCCATTTGGCGACTTGGCCCGTTGCGTCGGCATTGTTGATGATGTCCTTCAATGGAGCTTTGCTGACCACCGTGATTGTGTGATCCTGGAAGTAATGCCGTAGCTTTCTGGCGGCAAAGAATACACCATAGGCTAACTTCTGGTAGTGAGGGTAGCGCTGCTTTGAATCTGAGACCACCTCGCTAATGAAATAGACAGGGCGCTGATCCGGCCATTGCTTCCCTTGCTCCAGGCGCTCCACTACAATGACGGCACTTATCACGAAATTCATGGCTGACATGTAGAGGAGAAGCGGCTCTTTTTCCCTCGGACCTGCCAAGATTGGAGCATGCGTCAATGTATACTTCAGCTGCGCCAAAGCTGCCTCTGCTTCCTCTGTCCAAACAAAATTGTCCGACTTCTTGAGGAGCTTGTATAATGGCAATGCTTTGTCACCAAGCCGGCTAATGAATCGTCTTACAGCCGCGGCGGAACCCGTAAGCCGCTGTATGTCCTTCAGACAAGTCGGCCTCTCGATGTTCTGAATCACCTTTATCTTTTCCGGGTTAACTTCAATTCCTCTTTGAGAAACAATGAAGCCCAGAAGCTTGCCTGCGGGTACTCCGAAGACGCATTTTGTCGGATTAAGCTTCATCTGGTACTCCCTTAGATATGCAAAGGTTTCCGATAGATCGGCGATAAGATCGCCACGCTTCTTCGACATGACCGCTATGTCGTCAACGTAGACGTGAACATTGCGGCCAATTTGCTTGTCCAAACACCGCTGCATACACCTTTGGTAAGTAGCACCGGCGTTCTTTAAGCCGAAAGGCATTGTGACATAGTGTGGCACCCCGATCCAGATGATCGAGTCACCCCATATACCAGTCCCAGAAACACTGGATATATGATAACTTGATAAGCAAAGACATAACCAAATACATACACAGGGCTCCGAGTTCGGACATACATAAGGTTACAACACGGGGTGAGGCTCCAGCGCTCGCAACATGCGCACACAACAGTATGTGCATTATTTATCAAACATCGAGCCTCTAGCGGGAGTCATAGCGGAAACGTAGATAGTAGCGTGGCAGTAGCGGCCTTATTCCAGAGGTCCTGCCTGGGATACGGGTTCCTAGTTCTCGTACAGCGGGTACTCGGCGTCGGGAGCAACGGAGTCTGGCCACATGAGAAGCCAGGTAAGTACTTGAAGTACTCGCAAGTCATCAGCCCAAAACCAAACAAGGTCTATCTATATGGCATGGCATAAGTTCGGAAAGTAGCATGGCATGAGTTGGGTTACAAGGGGGAGTCCAAGCTTAACGGTTGGACATAACTTACCTACTTACCTTTGTAGGGGTGTTTCATGATACCAAGTGAGATTTCACTTCCCACTCGACAACTCATAACCACAACTAGGCTTCCACGCCTCTAGCCAACTCTGGCTTACTCTTTCCGTTGTCACTTGTTGCTAGTCTCATTTTAATAATTTCTCCATGTTCGACTGGACTGACTCTTAGTGTGACCCGACCCAAACATCGTCCCATAACCTAGGGACAAGGCTAGATTCTAGATTTATACTCTCGAGAGGTTGCAACGTTTACCCATACGCTGAAGTCTAGGTTTGTACCGCCGGTACCGAAGTACTAGAACCCATCATGGCGACAGCACAAACCCACACTTCCACCATCGTTTACTCCACCCGGACACTCCCTGTGTAGCCACCGACACGTCCCTGGGACCACGTCTTATGACGAAGTGAATCCGGCACTTCCCCAACGAATGAGCGACGCCTAGCTTCGGAACCTTCGCAAGACTAGACCCGACCACAAAGGTAACCGACTAGACTTGCCAAAAGGGTGGCGTCAAAGGAGGCTAGATGGAATACTCGGTCATGGTTCGCCCACGTGAACGACGCATGGTGTGCTGGTGTGTTTGGTGAGTGGCACCTTGTGACTCAATCTAGTCGAGGGAGGTGGTTATCTTCTTTAGTCAAATTCTTATTTCAGTTTCCAACATGATTCAAGCAACACAAGCATAAGGACAAAACAACAATAGCACAGAATAACCTAATACTTGTAAGCATAGATAACAACGTCACAAAAATAACAATAATCATAATAATAATAATACCCGGGTGACTGTGGCGGGCAACCCGGCCGGTGTCACTCGGGGGTTAGTGTTCACAGAATAATAGCATAATATTTCAAACGGATGACGATGGCGGGCAACCCGGCCGGTGTCACCGTAAAAGAATGAACCAAAAAGCACTCATAAGAAGGAGAGAGCATCCATTCCACTCGAGGGTTATCTCGACGTGGTGTCAGCAATCTCGGCAAAAGAACCAAATGGAAAGTCAGCTCCCAAGCGTCGCAGTCCGGGTGGTCTATGCCAACCATGTTTGACGGAGGGACAAGGCAAATAACTCTTTTGGCAAATGCCCCCAACTCCGAGGATCATAAGACGACATGCGTCTGTTCCTCACCTCGGCGAAGAGGAAAAAACCAAACAAAGCCTCGCAAGCGCGAGACGCACAGTTGCAATATTTTCCCCCCATTCCTTCGACTGAGGCGGTTCCTCCGGCCATTGTCTAGGGGACGGGAGTGAGGCACATATAAGCAATTATAAAGTAATACAACAATTCAAAATGCAACATGGCATGTGAGGTGCAACATCAATCCACTAAAGCAACAGATTTATATTCTAGGGTTCGACCGAGTTTGAGATTGAGTTGATGGCTTGCCTTCAGGTTCGGGAACAACTCCTATATCGTCGGGAAGGTCGGAATCTATCCAAAGGAACATGAGATAGCGTCAAACATCCCTCTTATGCCATCGAATAAAATCCAAAGGAAATAAATTCCAAAAATTTATTTTCTGGTCCTAATGGAAAGACAATTTCAAAATAAAGCCAACAAAATTGGTTTCACATTTTTCTGAGCATTTTTGAGGGAGATATTGACTTCCAAAGTACAACCAAAAATCTGCCTATTTCCAACAGAAAATTAAACAGGAAAAACGGTTCGGAAATGTTTAAAACTCTGACAGTGGGACCCACTGGTCAGTGACTGGCCGAAACGTTTTCTTTTCTTTTCAACGCGGGAAACAGAGGAGAGGGGGTTGCCGGCTCCGGTGATCTTACCGGCGGCGGTTTGCGGCGGCTGGGGCGAGGGAGAGGGGTGGAAGAGGAAGCAGAGCGGCTCAGGGGGAGGTGGCTCAGCTCGTCGGCGCACATGTAGACGTCGGGGAGCTTGGGTGGCCGCAGAGCGTCCTCTCCGGCGGCGGTGGCGGCGGGTTGAGGACGGACTCGTCGAATCCGGCCACCAATCACCCCCGGCGAGCACGGCCTCGGCATCGTGGTGGTCTGGGGAGGCTCTGGGAGGAGGGAATCGACCAGGGGGAGGCAGGGGTGTGCGAATCGACCGGGGGGTAGTGCGGCTTGGGTGGTTGTGATTCCGGCGGGGTGTGGCTCCTCCGGACTCAAGGCTGGGGCTGAGGGTGCTAGAGGGAGGGGGAGTGGTGGTGCGGCGACGGAATGGTGCTGGGGTGGCCGCTATATAGGGTGTCCATGCGGCGGCCGGAGTTATGGCGCGGTGAGGTGTCGGCCATGGCGTGGAGGCGACGGTGGACGGTGTGTCGCGGGAGCGCTGGCACAGGGGACGCACGCGGCACAGGAGGTGGTCGGTGGAGGCGCGTGGGGGCGGCGGAGACACTGACGAGGGGGTCCCGGCGGCACAGGGCTTGGGCGGCGCGTCGGCTAGCGCCTGGCGCATGCTCCGGCCGCCGTGCTGGGACTCCTCCGGCGACGCGTGGTGCAGGGGAGGTGGAGAGAGGGCGAGGGACACGGAAAGGCAAGCTGGGGCGCGAGGGGGTGCTGTTCTCTGGCGACCAGAAACGGGCGGCGCCCCAGGGCCATGCCCATGCCGGTCTGGGCATGTCCAGGGCATGCCAATATCGGCATTGGCACCGATCTCACAGCTCCGGGATCCAAATGGGATGTGGTTCGCGTCACTCTGCGCCAAATTCCAAAATCTCCAACTCTGCCGATCAAACTTTTTGCAAATTCGAAAGTTGGTCCGACCAAAAGTTTTGAAAATAGTGCTGGCCAAAAATGGAACATGCAATTTGGGCAAGCAAAATATTTTTGTTTTGGCTAAGATTTTACCCAGAGGTGTAGGTATGCATTTTGCTGGTGTCTAGGTATTCCCCTCCATTTGAAAAATTCTTTTGGCTGGTTTTTGAAAATCTTTAAGTTTTAGGCAGAAACTTGCATAGAGAAAAGGTCAAACATTTTCTTAACAAGGTGTCAAATATTTTTCCATAATTGGGTTGCATATAGCCTAGGGATCATTCCCTAATTTTTGTAGAATTTTTAGAGACACAGAAATAGGGGTTCCTTTGGAAGGTCAAATAAAGGTGCATTTTAGAAGAGGAAAGAATTCTTCCTAAATCAACAGTTGACCAAAGTCAAAGGTCAAAATCTCAAGTACCAAGTGGGAGGAAATTAGAAGGCACAAGATCCCACTTGATTTAGCAGACTAGAAAAGTTTTAGGGTCTAAAGGATTTCCCTGCGGTTTAAAACCAAACGCCTTTCAAATAAACAGAATAAGGCATTTTGAAAGAATTTAAAAAGGCCAAAAATCCAGGGTGTTACAGACCTTCCCCCCTTAAGGTGAATCTCGTCCTCGAGATTCCTGTTGCTCGCTGAAAAGATACGGATACCCGGTCCTTAGGAAATCTTCACGTTCCCAGGTTGCTTCTTCCTCTGTGTGTCTGTCCCACTGTACCTTGTAGAACCTGGTGACCTTGCTGCGGGTGCGGCGTTCTGACTCATCCAAGATTCTGACGGGGTGCTCCTCGTAGGTTAGTTCGCTGCTTAATTCCAATTCCTTAAAGTCTGCCTGCTTGGTTGGAGGTGATACGCACTTCCTTAGCTGGGACACGTGGAAAACGTCGTGCACTCCAATCAATTCCTCGGGTAGTTCCAGTTGGTAGGCTACGGATCCCATCCTTGCCAAAACCTTGAAAGGTCCAATAAATCTTGGGGCCAGCTTTCCTTTCATGTGGAACCTTTTCAGGCCCTTGAGGGGCGTTACCCGAAGATAAACGTAGTCGTCTACCTCGAAGTGAATCTGACGGTGCCGTCGGTCGTAATAACTCTTCTGGCGGGACTGAGCAGCCTTGAGTCGGCCTTGTATCAGATGGACTTGCTTCTCGGCTTCCAGCAGAACATCGGGCCCAAAGATCTTGCCGTCTCCAACTTTGGACCAGTTCAGCGGGGTTCGGCACTTCCTTCCATACAGCGCCTCAAAGGGTGACATTTTCAGGCTGCCTTGGTAGCTGTTATTGTAGGAGAATTCCGCGTAGGGCAAACTGTCTTCCCACCCTGCTCCGTAGGCGAGCACACAAGAACGGAGCATGTCTTCCAGAATTTGATTGACTCGCTCGGTTTGACCATCCGTCTGCGGGTGATATGCCGTGCTGAATGATAGTTTTGTCCCCATAGCCTGATGCAGGCTTGTCCAGAATTTTGAGGTAAATTGGGTACCCCTATCTGACACAATGGTCTTCGGGACCCCATGGAATCTGACAATCCTGTTCACATAGAGTTGTGCCAGCTGATCTGAACGATACGTCGTCTTGACCGGAATGAAGTGGGATACCTTCGTTAAACGGTCGACGATGACCCAAATAGAGTCATTCCCCCGGCTGGACTTGGGCAGTCCGACAATAAAATCCATGCTTATGTTGTCCCACTTTCATTCGGGTACCTTAAGGGGTTGCAGGAATCCTGCGGGTTTTTGATGCTCGGCCTTCACTAGATTGCATACGTTGCAGCACGCGACATAGTAGGCGATCTCCTTCTTCATGCCGGTCCACCAGAATATTTGTTTCAAGTCTTGGTACATCTTGGTGCTTCCAGGGTGTATGGAATAGGCAGACTCGTGGGCTTCTCGGAGGATTTGTTGTTTCAGCGCGGCCTTGTCGGGTACACAAAGGCGGTTACCGTAGCGGAGCACTCCTTGATTGTCCAAGGAAAATTCCTTGGCCTTTCCCTGTGGTATCTTGGCCTTGATCCTTTTTATGCCGGGGTCGTTGGCTTGCTCGGTTTTGATTTCTTCCTCCAAGTCTGGTTTCACCTCCAAGGTGCTTAAATAGGCCTTACTTCCCACGCACAGGTTCAGCTTTGCCATTTCTTTCTCCAAACTTGTCCGCACTCTTGGGGGCTTCCGGCTTAGGGCATCTGCCACCACATTGGCTTTCCCCGGATGGTAATGAATCCCAAGGTCGTAGTCCTTGATTACCTCTAGCCACCTCCTTTGCCTTAGATTGAGATCAGGCTGGGTGAATATGTACTTCAAGCTTTTGTGGTCCGTGTAGATCTCGCATCTTCGACCGATAAGGTGATGCCGCCAAGTTTTCAGGGCGAGTATGACAGCGGCCAACTCCAAGTCGTGCGTGGGGTAGTTGAGCTCGTGGGTCTTGAGTTGTCTTGATACATATGCGATGACCTTCCCTTCTTGCATGAGCACTGCCCCTAGTCCATTTCTGCAGGCATCACAGTATACGGTAAAATCCTTGGTGTCATCAGGCAACACTAGAATTGGGGCCGTGGTCAACCGGGTCTTCAACTCATTGAAACTGTCCTCGCATGCGCTCGTCCAGGCATACTTGCAATTTTTCTTCAACAGATCTGTCAGGGGTTTGGCTATCTTGGAAAAGTGCTCAATGAATCTGCGGTAGTAACCAGCCAATCCTAGAAAGCTTCGGATTTCAGACACATTGGTGGGGGTCTTCCAGTTCAATACGTCGGAGATCTTATTAGCATTTACGGCCACACCGGCTCCAGACAATACATGTCCTAGGAATTCCACTTCTTTTAACTAGAACTGGCACTTGCTGTATTTTGCATAAAGTCATTGCTCACACAGTCTCCCAAGAACTAACCTGAGGTGTTCGGCGTGTTCCTTCTCATTTCTGGAGTAGATGAGGATGTCGTCGATGAATACCACAACAAACTTGTCGAGATATTCCATGAATACCTTGTTCATCATGCCCATGAAATAGGCAGGAGCATTGGTCAGGCCGAAGGACATAACGGTGCACTCATATAGTCCATATCTGGTGGTAAAAGCGATCTTGGGGATATCACTTTCTCGAATCTTTGGCTGGTAGTATCCCATGCGGAGATCAATCTTGGAGAATACTCGGGCATCACGGAGTTGGTCAAACAGATCATTGATCATTGGTAGCGGGTACTTGTTTTTGATGGTGACGTCATTGAGAGCACGATAGTCAATGCATAAACGGAGTGTGCCATCACTCTTCTTTGCGAACAAAACTGGTGATCCCCAAGGCGAAGCACTCGGGCGAATGAACTTCTTCCGAATTAGCTCGTCAAGCTTTTCTTTAGTTCCACTAGTTCGGGACTTGTCATACGGTAATGCTTCTTGAATATTGGGTTTGTTCCTGGCACAACTTCAATGGCAAATTCAATGTCACGGTCCGGGGGCATTCCGGGTAGCTCATCGGGGAAAACATCCGGATATTCACTGACTACATACACATCGCCTATTTCCTGGGCTTGGGCAAGAAACACCTTTGCATTTATCTGGTGAGGCTTGTCCTGGCAGGTAGGTGGTATGGGACGCCTTTCGGGTTGGTGAGAGTGATTCCTCCGGTTGCACAGTCAATTTGGGCGCATGCTGGACCAACCAATCCATTCCTAGGATGGCGTCGAGGCCGGGCACATTGAGAATGTTGAGCTGAGCCGGAATTCCACTTTGGTTGATGCGGACGATCAGATCTTGACAAACGGTGTTTTGTCTTCACCCTCAGAGGCGGGGGTTGTATCACCAAAAGATGGCCCAAAGGGGAAACGGAAACAAAACGGTGTTGGGCAACAAAATCTTTCGAGATGAAAGAGTGGGAAGCTCTAGAATCGAATAAAATCAGTGCGGGTTTAGTGTTGATAGTACACGTACCAAGCACTACATCTGGAGCCTCATATGCTTCCTCTGCAGACATGTGGTGAACACGGGCAACTTGAGGAGGCTTAGCTGCACCAGCGGGGTGGTTGGTGTTGTTGTTGCCGTTTGCTATTGTGGAGGGGGGAAATCCTTGATGTAGTGTCCCGTCTTGCCGCACTTGAAGCAGGCGTTGTCCCTCTTGCAATCATCCACTAGAGGGCGCTTGTGGTAGAATCCTTCACGGGGATACCCTTCCTTCTTGGGTTTGACTCCAAGCATTCCGAGGTGTTGAGGCATGGTCGCTGGGCTGCCATGTGCGTGGTTTTGAAGTACCCCCTTCATGCCGGTCCTTTCATGGCTCAAACTTCCGCTTGTGGGAGTCATAAACTGTGCGGTGCTCCTTTTCTGAGATTAGCGCCGTGTTGATCAGGGACTGGAAATCTGGAAACTGCAGAACACAGAGCTGAGTTTTTATGGTCTGATGCATCCCATGAAGGAACCTGTCCTTCTTTCTCCTCCGTGTTGGGTCCTCGGGTGCATAGCGAGCAAGGTTGTTGAACTTGGTCAGATATTCGCTGATGGATTTGCTGCCCTGAGTGAGTGCCAGAAATTCTTGCTGCTTCATCTTTATGATACTTGTGGGAATGTAGGCCCTGCGGTATGCTTCCTGAAATTCTGCCCAAGAGACAGGGGGTCCATCGCCCCTTGCGTCCTTGTGATTATCCCACCAAACGCCGGCGGGGCCTTCAAGGTAGTGGGTGGCAAAGGGCACCTTGTCTTGCTCGTCCACTCGGGCGAGCTCTAGTTTCTTTCCCATGGTACGGAGCCAGTCGTCAGCCTCAAGCAGGTCATTGGCAAACGAGAAACTTGGTGGATGGGTACGCTGGAAGTCTTGTAGCTTTGAGCGGCCTTCATGTGGGGTATTCTGAGCTTGCATGTACGTGCCAAACTCTCTCATGATCTGAGTCAGATGCTGGTTGTGACGTTCATCCATCATCATCATAAACTGACTTGGGGTTGGTTCCGGATTTGGAGGATGAGGAGGTGACTGCGGGCGCGTGGGATCCTCGCCCGCTTGTCGTGCGGAACGACGAACCGGGGTTTCTTGACTACCACTTGCACCGCTATTGGGCCTCGTCCTGGATTGTTGAATGTGATGGCGCGTATCATGAGCATCCATATGGGGAAGGTGTAACATCCAAAGAAAAACCAAATGGAAACACGGTTTGTAAAACAACAAGCATGAAATATACAAAGGAGGGTGGGGTTACAGGATCCTAGCACTTGTTATTTTACAAAAGATGCTAGATAAGATACAAGCTACTCGCATAAGGTACATGGTACAAGATACAAAGCAGCTAGTACACGATGCAGGATGCGACTCTACCACTACATTATTCAAGCACGCGGTACATCGGAAGGTATAATACACTAGGCGATGTCGTCTCCGAGTGTCTAGAACTCCATCTCGAGGGGAGTCGCTGGCGTGGCGGTGTCGATGGCCTCCTCCGTGAGGCTGTAGCCGGGTGAAGCGCGGTCATCTCGGGAGTCTCCGGAGTAAGAGGGCGGATCGGCACGGATGCAACGATGCTGAGACCGAACAGGGGTGAAGCGCGAGTAGTAGTGAGCGGCGCTGCTACGAGTGCGGGAGGGGCTCGTCGGTGTGGGGGACGGCGAAAAGCGGGCGATTCCCCTCCTAATCTGCTCGAGGGAGCTGTGGGTAAAGGTGGGGAGACGAGGTGAGCGGCGGGAGGTACCAGCCCCAGAGGCTCGCGTCATCTCGGCCAAGGCTATGTTGGCGCGAAGTGAGGCAAACTGGAGAGAGTGACGTGGAGGTACTGGTGGAGAGGGTGGTGTACAGAAGTACGGCTGAGAGAGGTGAGCTGGGGTCACCGGGGTTGGGAAAAAGGATGTCCCCAGTGTCTAAGTCTAACCTCGGAAAGTAGGTGTAACAGGTGCACTGTCTCATGACAGGGTCAAAGGTGCGGAGGAACAGGATGGCGTCTCCGGCCGCCTCCTGTACGGCTCGCGTAGCCTGAGTAGTGACACCAGAAGTGAGGGCGTGAGAGCTCCCTGCGGTCACGGGCTCCGGACGTAGGTGGACGGTGGCGGTGAACTCCGAGGTGGACCTGTCGAGACGGTTGTGGTGCACACGGTAGGTCGGGGGAGGTGCGTCTGGGTAGAGGTGGTCCCAGATCTCCCTCAGGAACTGCGGAAAGCCGGGGATGTGTACGGCGGTAGTCTCCGCGAACAGCTCTGCCATCTGTGACAGAGACAGAAATCAAGTAGAGTGAGCGTTACGTTTTAAAGCACAAACAGATAGAGAAACAGTGAAAAGTTGTTAGCATTCGACTCTATCCTACGTCGTCCAAGAAATAGGGTATCCTACAGGCAGTTAGGCTCTGATACCAAGCTCTGTGGCACCCNACGGCTCGAGTAGCCTGAGTGGTAACACCAGAAGTGAGGGCGTGGGATCTCCCTGCAGTCATGGGCTCCGGACGTAGGTGGACAGTGGCGGTGAACTCCGAGGTGGACCTGTCGAGACGGTTGTGGTGCACACGGTAGGTCGGGGGAGGTGCGCCTGGGTAGAGGTGGTCCCAGATCTCCCTCAGGAACTGCGGAAAGCCGGGGATGTGTACGGCGGTAGTCTCAGCGAACAGCTCTGCCATCTGTGACAGAGACAGAAATCAAGTAAAGTGAGCGTTACGTTTTTAAAGCACAAACAGATAGAGAAACAGTGAAAAAGTTGTTAGCACTACGAACTCTATCCTACGTCGTCCAAGAAACTAGGGTATCCTATAGGCAGTTAGGCTCTGATACCAAGCTCTGTGGCACCCCGATCCAGATGATCGAGTCACCCCATATACCAGTCCCAGAAACACTGGATATATGTCAACTTGATAAACAAAGACATAACCAAATCCATACATAGGGTTCCGGGTTTGGACATACATAAGGTTACAACACGGGGGTGAGGCTCCAGCGCTCGCGCAACATGCGCACACAACAGTATGTACATTATTTATCCAACATCGAGCCTCTAGCGGAAGTCATAGCGGAAGCGTAGATAGTAGCGTGGCGATAGCGGCCTTATTCCACGGGGTCCTGCCTGGGATACGGGTTCCTAGTTCTCGTACAGCGGGTACTCGGCGTCGGGAGCAACGGAGTCTGGCCACATGAGAAGCCAGGTAAGTACTTGAAGTACTCGCAAGTCATTAGCCCAAATTCAAACAAGGTCTATCTATATGGCATGGCATAAGTTCGAAAAGTAGCATGGCAGGAGTTTGGTTACGAGGGTGAGTCCAAGCTTAACGGTTGGACATAACTTACCTACTTACCTTTGAAGGGGTGTTTCATGTTACCAAGTGAGATTTCATTTCCCACTCGACAACTCATAACCACAACTAGGCTTCCAAGCCTCTAGCCAACTCTGGCTTACTCTTTCCGTTGTCACTTGTTTGCTAGTCTCATCTTAATAATTTCTCCATGTTCGACTGGACTGACTCTTAGTGTGACCCGACCCAAACATCGTCCCATAACCTAGGGACAAGGCTAGATTCTAGATTTACACTCTCGAGAGGTTGCAACATTTACCCATACGCTGAAGTCTAGGTTTGTACCGCCGGTACCGAAGTACTTAGAACCCATCATGGCGGCAGCACAAACCCACACTTCCACCACCGTTTACTCCACCCGGACACTCCCTGTGTAGCCACCGACACGTCCCTGGGACCACGTCTTATGACGAAGTGAATCCGGCACGTCCCCAACGAATGAGCGACGCCTAGCTCCGGAACCTTCGCAAGACTAGCCCCGACCACAAAGGTAACCGACTAGACTTGCCAAAAGGGTGGCGTCAAAGGAGGCTAGATAGAATACTCGGCCATGGTTCGCCCACGTGAACGACGCATGGTGTGCTGGTGTGTTTGGTGAGTGGCACCATGTGACTCAATCTAGTCGAGGGAGGTGGTTATCTTCTTAGTCAAATTTCTATATACAGTTTCCAACATGAATCAAGCAACACAAGCATAAGCTTATAACAATAACAGCAAAACATATCAATTGCAGGTATCAATATTAACATTGTATTTATAATACCCGGGTGACTTTGGCGGTTCCTCCAGCCGGTGTCACCAGGGGGTTAGTATTCACAGAATAAATAACATGGGGTTTCAACGGATGACCGTGGCGGTTCCTCCAGCCGGTGGTCACCGTAAAGAATGAACCGAAAAGCACACATAAAAGTGAGAGAGCATCCATTCCACTCGGGGATTATCTCGATGTGGTGTCAGCAATCTCGGCAAAAAGAACCAAATGGAAAGTCAGCTCCCAAGCGTCGCAGTCTGGGTGGTCTATGCCAACCATATTTGACGAAGGGACAAGGCAAATAACTCTTTTGGCAAATGCCCCCAACTCCGAGGATCATAAGATGACATTCGTCTGTTCCTCACCTCGGCGAAGAGGAAAAAACCAAACAAAGCCTCGCAAGCGCGAGACGCACAGTTGTAATATTTTCCCCCATTCCTTCGACTGAGGCGGTTCCTCCGGCCATTGTCTAGGGGACGGGAGTGAGGCACATATAAGCAATTATAAAGTAATACAACAATGCAATATGGCATGTGAGGTGCAATATCAATCCACTCAAGCAACAGATTTAAATTCTAGGGTTCGACCAAGTTTGAGATTGAGTTGATGGCTTGCCTTCGGGTTCGGGAACAACTCCTATTTCGTCGGGAAGGTCGGAATCTAACCAAAGGAACACGAGATAGTGTCAAATACCCCTCTTATGTCATCGAATAAAATCCAAAGGAAATAAATTCCCAAAATTCCTTTTCTGGTCCCAATGGAAAGACAATTTCAAAACAAAGCCAGCAAAATTGGTTTCACATTTTTCTGAGCATTTTTGAGGGAGATATTGCCTTCCAAAGTTCAACCAAAAGTCTGCCTATTTTCAACAGAAAAATAAACAGAAAACAAAACAGGAAAACGATTCGAAAAGATTAAAATCCTGACAGCGGGTCCCACCGGTCAGTGCTTAACCGAAACGTTTTCTTTTCTTTTCAACGCGGGAAATAGAGCAGAGGGGTGGCCGGCTCCGGCGAGCTTACCGGCGGTGGTGGGCTGCGGCTAGGGCGAGGGTGAGGGGTGGAGAGGAAGCAGGGCGGCTCGGGGAAGAGGCGGCGCAGCTCGTCCGCGCACTCGCGGATCACGGCGACCTCGGGAGGCACCAGAGCGTCTTCTCCGGCGGCGGTGGCGTCGGGTTGACGATGAACTCGTCGAATCCGGCCACCAATCACCCAGGCGGGCACGGCATCGTCACCGCGGTGCTCTGGGACGCTTCTGGGTGGAGGGAATCGACCAGGGGGAGGCTGGGGTGTGCGAACCGACTGGGGTCAGTGCGGCTCGGGTGGTAGCGATTCCGGCGAGGGGTGGCTCCTCTGGACTCGAGGCTGGGGCAGGGGGTGCTGGGTGGAGTGGGAGTGGTGGTGCGGCGACGGAATGGTGCTGGGGGGGCGTTATATAGCGCTTCCGCGCGGCGGCCGGAGTAATGGCGCGGTGAGGTGTCGCCAGGGCGTGGAGGCGACGGTGGGCGGGGCGTTGCGGGAGCGCTGGCACAGGAGACGCACGAGGGAAACTTTCCGGCGACGGACCGGTCCGTGCGGCGGAGGAGGCGCTGACGGGAGGGCCCCGGCGAGCACAGGGCTTGGACGGTGCGTCGGCTAGCGCCCTGGCGTGTGCACGGCCGCCGTCCGGTCGCTCCGCCGGCGACGCGTGGGTGCTGGGAGGTAGAGAGGGAGGTGGGGCGTGGGAGTCAGGCTCGGGCGCGAGGGGTGTGGTTCGCCGTTGACCAGAAACGGGCGGCGCCCCCACGGCCATGCCCATGCCGGTCCTGGCATGACCGGCCATGCCAACATCGGCATCGGCATCAAACTCTCAACTCCGGGATCCAAACGAGATGCTGCTCGTGTCACTGTGCGCCAAATTTCAAAATCTACAACCTTGCCGATCAAACTTTTTGCAAACTCGAAAGTTGGTCCGACCAAAAGTTTTGAAAAACAGAACTGGCCAAAAAGGGAATATGTAATTTGAGCAAGCAAAACATTTTAGCTTTGGCCAAGATTTTTCCCAGAGGTGTAGGTAGGCCTTGAGCTGGTGTCTAGGTATTCTCCTCCCTTCACAAAAATTATTTGCCTGGTTTTTGAAAAATCCTAAGTTTTGGGCAGGAACTTGCATAGGGAAAAAGTCAAACATCTTCTTAACAAGATATCAAATGTTTTTGCATAAATGGCTTCTATAACACCTAGGGATCACTCCCTAATTTTTGTGGAATTTTTAGAGACATGGAGACAAGGGTTCCTTTGGAAGGCCAAATAAAAGGTGAATTTTAAAAGAGGAAAGAATTCTCCCCAAATCAATAGTTGACCAAGGTCAAAGGTCAAAATCTCAAGTACCAAGTGGGAGGAAATTAGAAGGCACAAGATCCCACTTGATTTAGCAGACTAGAAAAGTTTTAGGGTTTAAAGGATTTCCCTGCGGTTTAAAACCAAACGCATTTTAAACAAACAGAGTAAGGCATTTTGAAAAAAAGAAAAGGCCAAAAATCCAGGGTGTTACAACGGCTCCACGCTTTAATAACACCTCTCCACTAATCAGCTCTAACACCATTAACCAACACATTTTAACCATTAGTTATTTTAGTGCCTCAAAATAATTGAAGGGTATCAAATTATCCATATAGTGATCTACAAGACTATGCAGGTTTTTCTACTTCATACCACTGTCACATGCATAGCATTTTTCCGATCTAACACATTAACCAAGCAACTAAAACAACTCTCCAACAAATATAAGTGAAGAACAAGAAAGTTTAACTTAACAACTAGCAGCTCTAAACAAGATAAAAGCTAAAAGCGAGAGCTTACTATAAAACAGACAGTAGCTAAGAATACTCACAAAGATATAAGCGAAGCAAAGGAGTATTCAAACGAAAAAGCGAAGCGTGTCTCTCTCCCACACAAATAAAGCTAGGATCGAACAATGATATGACTAACAAACAAACTAACAAAACTGAAAGTAAAAATATGCTTCAAGCATAGCACATAATATGTAAAGTGATAAAAACGAAGTTCAACAAAGACGACCTTATGATAGTCGATGAAGATGAGGGGATGCCTTGGGCATCCCCAAGCTTTGACTCTTGATAGTTCTTGATATTCAGAGGGGGTGCCATGGGGGCATCCCCAATCTTGAGCTTTGATCCATCCTCGATTTCTTCATATTCCTCTCCTTTGGAACTTAAAAACTCCCTTCACACAAAACTTCTCATAATTTGATTAGAGGGTTAGTGCTCATAAATTAAAATGCACATGTGTTCAACTCATGACAAATTGCAAACCAACTTCATTAAACATTAGCTACTGTTTACTAAGCCTCAATGTGGCACTCTACCCCTAGAGTATCACATATGACGATGGTAAAGAGACAAATGCAAAATAAAAGCAGAATCTGTCAAAATCTGAACAGTCTGTAAAGATCGAATTTTTCGAGGCACTTCTGCATCTCAAATCAAAAAACTTAAAACTAACGAAAGATAGATAAAAGCATCAGACTTGCTGTAAAAATTATCATAAGAAGATAAAATTCTGGCGATTTTAGGATTTTCATGCAACAGGCGCACAGAATCTGTTTTTGGACAGCAACACAATACCTCGCACTTTCAATGCATTAGAGGCTAAACTTGGCACAAAAAACCAAAAGAAAAAAGATACAATGAAGTTGCTACAGAGGTAATAACTTCATGACTCAAGAAAATCAAAAAGCAAACTGAATACAAAAGATGGGTTGCCTCCCAACAAGCGCTTCTCTTTAACGCCTTTTAGCTAGGCGCAATGCCAAATATCAAGTTTTTTCGAAATCCATTGCAACTTTTCCTTCAATAAGCACTTCTTTCTCTTTGAGAGGAAAGGAGAACCTGCCCTTAATGGGAAAACGAAAACGTATGCAGCCCTTTTTAACATCAATAAAAGCTCCCACGGAACGAAGGAAAGATCTTCCAAGAACAATATTAGCTTGAGACTTTGACTCAAGAACCAAGAAATCAACCAAAGCAGTCTTATGTTTAAAAGTGACAAGGACTTCATTAACTCCTTTATAGATTTTCGAAGAGCTACCATCAGAATGAGAGTGACAAAAAGGGTAATCAAATAAGTCTCCAAAATTCATAGCATCAAAAACCATTTTAGGCATAGTTGACATCATAGAACCTATATCACAATAAGCAAGGAACCTTTGATCATTTATTTCAATAGGGATATACGGTTCCCAATCTCCATTTATTTCAAAGATTTGATAATCTTTAGAGCTCACCTCAATTCCATTTAAATTTAGATTACATAAAATATTTTCTATTTTATCTAATTGACCATGTATTCCATTAGTTTTCTCATTGGTGGGAAAAACTACTAAGCCTTTTATAATTCTCAGGGATTCTAATTCATCAATTTCAAGAAAGTTTCCTCCAGTAATGACATCCAAAACATGCTTGCATGCATCAGATAGTCCATAATAAAAGCATCTCAGTAAAACACACATAGCAAGCATGGGTTGGATCTTTTGATGTAATTATGAAATTCTATCCCAAGCATTTTTAAAACTTTCTTCTCCCTTTTGTTTGAAGGTAAAGAACTCGGCTAAGAGAGTCATATCAAGAGTGGTAAAGCTAGACATAAAGACAGGATAAAATAACAGGACAAAATTAAAGACTATACTAATTTTTTGGGGTTTTAAAATTTTGAAACAGGAAAATAAACTAAACAAGATATAAAGCAAGCAAGACAAAAAAAAAAGTAAAGAGATTGAGAGTATGAGACTCCCCTTGCTGTAGCTCCAAAGTCCCCGGCAACGGCGCCAGAAAACTACTTCATGGTAGATATTGATAAGTTGGGTGGTGCCCCAAGCGAAGGCGAATTGCAGCTAGTAGCAGTTTTCCCTCAATTAAGAACTGAGGTTTATCGAACCAGTAAGACTTTGAAATCAACAACGAGGTGAATGATGAAGATCTCTGGCGCTTAGGGATACCTTCAAAAGACGTGGACCTGCACACACTCAACCAAATACTTTGTCCCCAACAGCGGAGAGGTTGTCAATCTCTCCAGTCTCACAGAACACAAAGCGGTTAATTGTATGATGAAATAGATAAAATATGAAAAGTGACCAGAGGAATAATGATAATTAAAATCAAGTAAATAAGGTTGTAAACAATGTAAAAAGATGGACCGGGGGCCATGGGTTCACTAGTGGAGTCTCTCAAGTAAATAAAATATGCATGTGATGGGTGAACGAATTACAGCTAGGCAATTGACAAGATCATGACACAAACCCAATTTAGCTATGACAAAAACGACATCACGACAAGGAACAAAGACCGTTGAGTCCAACTGCGTCTTTGTCTAAAAAGTCCACCGTGGGATCGCTATCCAGCCTGTCACCCAACGGTATTAAGTTGCAAGCAACAGACAATTGCATTAAGTAAAGTGCATGAAGTAAGCAATACTAATATCAAAATAGACATTAACACCGCTGTTTTACCCTTAGTAGCAACAGCACACCCTCGCCCTTAGACGTTTCTGTCACTCGTGCCCAGGAATAAAAGGGGGCATGAACCCACTATCTAGCATAAATACCCTCTCTTGGAGATACACATAATCACTTGGCCAAAGTAACTATGCACATCGGAGAGCATGCAAGAACATAAATTAATCATATAAGAATCCTGCACAATCTGAACATAACTTCATAATCCATCGGATCCCAGCAAAGACATCACATAGCATTACAATAATCGATCTTGATCATGTTAGGCAGCTCACAAGATCATAATACATGAAGCACAAGAGAGAGAGACTACGAACTAGCTACTGCCATGGACCCGTAGTCCAAGGTGAGTCTACTCACAAATCATCCCGGAGGAAGGCATGGCGATGAAGAGCCCTCCAGGATTGATCTCCCCTCCGGCAGAGTGCCGGGATCAGCTTCAGATTGGACCCCAAACTAGGGTTTTCGGTGACGGCGCGTCGGGGTCGAGTTTCTGAAAATAATGGCTGCCTCGATGTTTTTAGGGATTTTATAGGCGTCGGAGGGGGCCGAGGGGGTGCCCCAGGAGCAGGGGCGGGCCCCACCCGCGAGTCCCAGGGGGGCCGCGGCAGGAGGCCGCCTGCGCCCTGTGGGTGGCCCCTCAGGCTCCCATTTGGTCTTCTGGTGCCTTTCGTCGAGTAAAAATTCTCCGTAAATTTTCGTCCAATTCCGAGAATATTTCCAGAAGTAAATTTTCTGAAATACAAAAACAGCAAAAACAGGGAACTGGCACTTGGCATCTTGTCAATAGGTTAGTCCGACAAAATGCATAAAAATGATATAAATGACAGTAAAAACATGTGACAATATGACAAAACTAGCATGGATCACTTAAAAATTATAGATACGTTTGACACGTATCAATGCCTCATCATGTTTTGTGATCAATGCCTCCGACGCCTATAAAATCCCTAAAAACGTCGAGGCGTCCATTATTTTCCAAAAACTTGACCCCGACGCGCCGTCACTGAGAACCCTAGTTCGGTGTCCAATCTGAAGCTGATCCCGACACTCTGCCGGAGGGGAGATCGATCCCCGATGGCTCTTCATCGTCATGCCTTCCTCCGGGATGATTTGTGAGTAGTCTCACCTTGGACTACGGGTCCATGGCAGTGGCTAGTTGGTAGTCTCTCTCTTGTGCTTCATGTCTTATGATCTTGTGAGCTGCCTAACATGATCAAGATCGATTATTGTAATGCTATGTGATGTCTTTGCTGGGATCCGATGGATTATGAAGTTATGTTCAGATTGTGCAGGATTCTTATATGATTAATTTATGTTCTTGCATGCTCTCCGATGTGCATAGTTACTTTGGCCAAGTGATTATGTGTATCTCCAAGAGAGGGTATTTATGCTAGATAGTGGGTTCATGCCCCCTTTTATTCCTGGGCACGAGTGACAGAAACGTCTAAGGGCGAGGGTGTGCTGTTGCTACTAAGGGTAAAACAGCGGTGTTAATGTCTATTTTGATATTAGTATTGCTTACTTCATGCACTTTACTTAATGCAATTGTCTGTTGCTTGCAACTTAATACCGTTGGGTGACAGGCTGGATAGCGATCCCACGGTGGACTTTTTAGACAAAGACGCAGTTGGACTCAACGGTCTTTGTTCCTTGTCGTGATGTCGTTTTTGTCATAGCTAAATTGGGTTTGTGTCATGATCTTGTCAATTGCCTAGCTGTAATTCGTTCACCCATCACATGCATATTTTATTTACTTGAGAGACTCCACTAGTGAACCCATGGCCCCCGGTCCATCTTTTTACATTGTTTACAACCTTATTTACTTGATTTTAATTATCATTATTCCTCTGGTCACTTTTCATATTTTATCTATTTCATCATATAATTAACCGCTTTGTTTTCTGCGAGACCGGAAAGATTGACAACCTTTCCGCCGTTGGGGGAAAAGTATTTTGGTTGAGTGTGTGCAGGTCCACGTCTGTTGAAGGTCAAGCGCCAGAGATCTTCAACATTCACCTCGTTGTTGATTTCAAAGTCATACTGGTTCGATAAACCTCGGTTCGTTAAACGAGGGAAAACTGCTACTAGCTGCAATTCCGCCTTCGCTTGGGGCAATTTTAATACAGCAGCAGTCCACAAACTGAAACTCACTCAGATCAACTCCCTGATCATTTGTTCGGACAGTACCCGAACCATAAAAAAATCTTACTAAAGTAGACATCTCTTCTGACCTAAAAAAATAATAATAAGACTCGTCAACTACCATACCGTATTAAAATCTTAATAACACTCGTCAACTACCATACCGTAATACAAAAATACTGCCCAACTATTACTAAATATTACTACTGAATCAAATAATTTATATGACCAAATAATTTATACGACAAACTCTACAAATATATCTATACTACGGACGAGGTCCAGCACTAACAAAATATTTACATTACTAACAACTAATATTTTGCAAAGTAACATACAATAAGTACTATACTACACGACCATTGGACCGACCGGCACTAACAAAATATTTACACTACTAACAAATAATCTATTTTAACCTAACATGAAATAACCAATGTATGAAAAATCTTACCCTTGAAGCGTGCCCTAAATCACCACAGCAGCAACACCACCACGAACCTTCAGCTCCTACCCCAACACCAACCTCCACCGGATCTCCACCGTTGCCCCCTAATATCACCCTCAAATTGCCTCCATGACCTACCCCATTAACAGATCGAAGCTTTCCCTTACCGCCTACTGCTTTGGGGATGATCCTGTGGGTGGAAAATCAACAAAAATCGAGTGTACAGTTGATCCCACCCGAGAGCTCTAGCGATTCGTATAAGTGTTGGTTTGTCGACTAAGCAGTCGCCTGTGGTAACAAGTGAGTAGAAACGGAGGCAGGAGAGAGAGGAAAGAGAGGCGTCGGGAGGAAGAAGAAAGAGAGAAGGAGGAGGAGAGGCAGGGGAGCAGGGCGATATGGTCGAGGAGCACCTGCTCAGCTTCACCGAGGCCGACAGGCCTTTCGGCGCGGGGGAAGCCGACTACAGGGGCGCAGGCCGACAGGGTGCAGAGTAGGCTGGGCCCGGCCTCCGCCAAGATCTGCTCGGCGTGACCAAAGCCGACAGGGCCTGCTCGGCGTGGGCCACGCCGATAGGGGCTGGTCGGCCTCCCTAAAGCCGAGGCTGCAATATTTTTCAAAAAAACGCGCATTATTTCTCGAAAACAATAAAAAAATGTATTATTTAGGTTTAGTGCACAGACTTTCGCGCGTATTTCCGGAAATTCACAATGGCATCCGCTCACATGCTCCTGTTTTTTTCCAAAAAATAAAAAAAATAGTAAAACATTATGAAAAATTCTAAAAAAAATTGGAGTCACACAAATATGAATTGTTCACACTCGTTAATTTTTTCGAAACCCATGCTCAGGGAGGGAGGGCGACCACCGCGTGGGCTCTGGTTTGGATTGACCTGTGACTTTCGCGCGTATTTCTCGGATCATCGTTTGTTTTTAGATTGCCCACCCACTTTGTTTAAACAGTGTTCTGAATGGATCATGAAGCCAAACACGCCTTCCTACATTTCTCGGATCATCAACCCGTTTGCCTCTCGCTGCGTGCGTTAGTCAGCCTCCGCGTACCCTCTCGATGTACTGGGCCTGGCCTGTTTGTGGCTTTCTCTCGCGGGTGAGTCTGGTTTCGTGCCCATTTTTTTGTCCTAGTGTTTTTTCCCACTCAAAAGGGTCTACTTTGTGCGGTTTTCTTTTTTCTTTTTCGAGAGTACGCAATCGCGTACTGTAATTTTATAGAAGGCAGAATGTTATTTACAAGAATCTGACTATGTTGAACAACACGTCAGATGACACACCGCACACTCAAACTACCTCTTACATACTACGTAACACCTGTATCTCCACCACCAACCTCACCCCCTCTACGGGCCCTAGTCCAAAGCTGTACTTCGTCCAGTAGCTTTCTCACATGTTGTTCCACCGAGAGCTGCTTCCTTGTGTCACCAAACACCCATGCGTTCCAATGCTTCCAGAGAGACCAGCACGACATGATCACCACAGCGTTGAAAATTTTCCTGTCCCTGGCAGCCCTCCTACTAGTCTCCCTTGGCCACCAGACCTGTAGCTCGTCGTGCTCCGTGGGTGTTGCCGCCGTAATCTGAAGCTCCTGAAAAACTCTAAACCATACCTGCCGAGCGTGGGGGCACTGTATTAGGATGTGCTCGATTGTGTCCTCAGCTTGCAGGCATACAAAGCAAGTTGCCGAGCTATCCTGCAGTCCGTGCCTGAAGCGCCTGTCCGAGGTCCACACTCTCTTCTGCGCCGCCAGCCACATAAAAATTCTGCACTTAAGCGGGGCAGCGTTCTTCCAGATATGAGCCGCCAATGGAAATCTGATGAGCCCTTGCCCCAATCGATCGTATGTGGACTTAGCAGTGTAGACCCCGGACGCTGAGGCTGGCCAACTAAAAGTATCTTCCATCTCCTGGTTTCTATCGACAGAGTTGATCTCCCTCCAGAGCTCCATACACTGCATCAGCCCTAGGAAGGACAGGGGTTCAGTAATATCATGTGTCCACCTTGATTTAATGGTTTTCTTTTTTCATTTAATGGTTTTATGCTTCGTTTATTTTTCGTTTCCAAGATTTCGCTTTTTTCTTTGTTGTTTTATTTTTCGAAGTTTTTCCCTCTTCATGTTCTTTCTTTTTATTTAAGTTATTTTTTCTTTCCCCCCCATAGCTTTCTGTGCTTATATTGGGAAATACACGTTATGTATGAGCATTTGCTTCGTGTACATGAACACTATTGTGCTATGAGACATGAACATTTTTTTTGTAGTAAATGAATTTTTTTTTGTTTTTCACCATGTTTTAAAAAGGATCAATGTTTTGAAAAACGTACTTTGTACGAATAAAAAAAAGTGTTCATGGGTTCAAAACAATGTCCCCAAGGTTCCTAGAAATGTTTATATGTTCAAAAGAAATATTCATGGATTAAAAATGTTCACGTGATTTGAAATAAATACATTAGCAGATTAGAAAAATGTCCACCAATTTTGAAAGAACTTCAGGGTGTTCAAAAAATATACACATCTTTAATAAATTTTCAATTTCTTTAAATGTTCACTATTAAATATCATGTTTACAAAGTTCAAAATATAAATGTCCGTGCGTTCAAAAAAAGTTCATGATTTAAAAAAAAAAGTTCACACAATTCAAAATAAACACATTCACGGATTAAAAAAATGTTAGCCGGGTTCCAAAAATGTTCACGTTTATTAAAAAGAAATTAGTTCATCTTTCCGGAAAAAGCTACATATATAATTTTAAGTGTTAACATTTTGGAACAAAAAT
Source organism: Puccinellia tenuiflora (assembly GCA_012064385.1). Classification (NCBI taxonomy): domain Eukaryota; kingdom Viridiplantae; phylum Streptophyta; class Magnoliopsida; order Poales; family Poaceae; genus Puccinellia; species Puccinellia tenuiflora. Next base: position 358,446 of record QRDG01000248.1, on the reverse strand, counting down.
CATATTTTAAATTGAAACACAAAAAATAATAAAGTAAAATAGAAATGAGCTAATATCAATTTTTGCATTTGTAAAATGGTTTTTTTAACACAATAAAATGTGCAGAATAAACCTTCGTACGTAATTCAGTGAATAGGAAAAATGTGTCCAAGAAAATCTAAATGTTGTAGTGATCCATAGTTCAAAATTTAAATGGGCCGAGCCCATTGTCACAATAGGGTTCGCGTGTGTTTGTCGCTAAAGGGGGGCAAATAGGCGCTCTCAAGAGCTCCAACTTGCCACTTTTTTTCCTGCGGAACTAATTTTCCGCTACAAGAGCATCTCCAATCGGACCCCCATACCCCCTATATGTTCGGGCGGACTGTCCGGACATGACCCCAAAAAAAAGAACCCAACCGCCCCCCCCCCCCCCCCCCCCCCCAAAAAAAAATCTGCCCAAACGTTCGGGTTGTCCTGCAACCCCCATAGTCAGCCCATATACAGGCTGAGTATGAGGGTGTCCGGGCATGGCTAGACAGCCCGCCACGTAGGACGCGGTCCACCGAGACCACTTTATCTCTTTATTCTTTATTTCTTTTGTCCATCTCTCTTCCTACCCATCAAATCACATGCAATTGACTGAACAATTTTGGGGAACATGGTTGGAGACACACATTTTGTAGGTCCAAAGAGGTGACGTGTCCGCGGACAATTTAGGGGCTAAATTTACCCACCCTGGTTGAAGATGCTCTAAGCGTGCACTAGAGTAGCTCCGCCTGCGCTTTTTCTTCCTAGGCCACACCAATACGACCCAATACCAGGTTTTATTTCGATTTAACTAGTAAATTCGCTTTATTTATAAAATCAATTTTCACATGTTCTCTATTTGTTTCATAAAGAGTTGTTGGAGTTGCCAAATGAAAACATCTCACCATACAGATTTTTTAAACATTTCGAACTTGTGAAAATACAAATTTTTGAAAAACATGGCCATTTCTTTGAACCAAGTGAAATCTTCTTGAACCTGTCTGAAAGAACAAACGATGCCTTGATGTCGCCTAGAGGGGGGGTGAATAGGCGATTAAAACTTTTCCGGTTTAAGGCTTGATAATTGTGGAATAAAACTAGGTGTTTAAATTAACAGGCCAACAACCTAATTATACTAGGTTCACCTATGTGCACCAACAACTTATGCTAAGCAAGGCAAGCAACAAGGTGATAGCAAGATATAAAACTTCAAGCACGAAGGATATCACAATGTAAATTGCATAAGTAAATGGCTCGGGTATAGAAATAACCGAGGCACGCGGAGACGAGGATGTATTCCCGAGTTCCTCCTTGTTATGGGAGTACGTCTCGTTGGAGGGGTGTGAGCTCGCCACAAGAGGCCTACTCAAGATGCCACAAAGGCCTGACCCTATTCTCCGATGAACCGCACTCAAGGGTTTGGTTCACCTTCCACTACCGGAATCCTTCAAGGCGGAATCTGGAGCCTTTACAATGTTCTTGGGGCACACACCCACAACTCAACTGGGGGCTCCCAAATCTTGCCCGAAGCTTCACAACACGAAGTCTTCGCGGCACCACCAACCGTCTAGGGTACACAATGCACCCAAGAGGCACATGCTCTTGGGAACACAATGCACCCAATAGTAACAAGTTTCTCAAACTTCAATCCCACGGGTCTTCGTGGAGAACACAACCCGATGCAACTAATGCAAAAGGCAAGAACACACTAAGTGGTCAAATCCTTCTCTCCTAAATCCAACCAAAGCAACTAATGCTATGGAGGGATTTAACAGGAAGAACAAGGAGGAGAACCACAAAAGAACTCCAAGAACTAGATCCACTAGGTTCCCCTCACTTAGAGGAGAAATTGATTGGTGGAAACGTAGATCTAGATCTCCTCTCTTGAAACCCTAAAGATGGGCAAGAATCATTGGAGGGATTGGGAGAGGGCAAGGTTTTCCAAGGTCAACAATGGTGGGAGAGAGAGTGAAAAACGTGCTGCAGAAAACCTTAGTTGATTTGGGGAAGAAGGGGGCCTTTTATAGGTTCCCTAAAAAACTAGCCGTTGGAGGCCACTCAGACCGGAGACTCCAGTGTAAGTGCACCGGAGACTCCGGCCTGGGCCGGAGATTCCAGCCTGCCTCTGGACAGCTCCCGGACAGGGCAACAGAGGCGCACCACACTTGGGTCATCGGGGCAGACTGGAGACTCCGGTCCAGAGGGGCCGGAGACTCCGGCCAAGCCGGAGACTCCGGACTATCTCCGGTGATGCTCCGGACCCCTATCCAGTACCGCACCACAAAAAGATCACTGGGCGCCGAAAAAGCACAGGACCGGAGACTCCGGGTCCTTTGGGCCGGAGACTCCGTTGTGACCGGAGACTCCGGACCATCTCCGGACCAGATCCACAGAAAAACCTGAACTGGCCTAACTTTTGCAAACGAACTCCGTTTTCGATAATCTTGGACTCGTTGGAATCGACACAATGAGCACAATAATATTATGCAGAGAAACATCATAGTCCAACAAGATATTGTAAAAACCAAAAGGGGAAAGGATCAACCTCTATTTCGAAATGATATATCTTTTGCAAATGAAGTCCAAATGTCGTGAAACCAATTTTGTTGGAAAGAGGACGACAAATGCTATCCTTCGAAATATAGCAAACAAGCAATGAAGATTTTGCAAAGATATGTGAGAGAGAAACCTTCCGTACGGTTGAACCGGCAAAATCTCCAATACCGAAAACGCAATAGAAGACGCATACGACATTCGTTTTCGGTGAACTTAGCCTTGTCATGACGAGCACAACAAGCACCAAGACCACACCATGATACGATCCAAATAAGAACCAATAAAGATGATATCAAGAATGCAAGGATGCAAAGGTTTGAGCTCTCCACGAACGATATGATCAAGATACTCGGTCAAGAGCCCCTCTTGATAGTACGGTTATCTATCCTATAACCCGGTCTCTCAACTAACATCATGAGACCGGTAAAATAGAAACCCTATCAAGATCATACCTTTGCCTTGCGCATTAATCCACTTCAGGTCGATGAAGACAATCTTCATCTCCTCAAGACGCACCAACTTTCTTGATTGCGCTTCGCTTGGTGAAGATTCACAAGTTGCTCCCCCATACACCAAGATGAGAGAAGCACTCTTCGGCATATCTTCACTTGGACTTGAGTGTTGATCAACTCGCACTTAGCCTTGATCAACACATAATCTTCTTCCCTTAGCCTTGACTCCAACATTTCGAGGTGAGAGAGAGTTCCCGTGCAGCATATTACACAAAAGAAATGGAGATCAAGCAACGCATATGGACACCACCTACAAGTAGCTCAATACAAATATTAGTCCATAGAGATTGTCATTAATTATCAAAATCACACATGGGGGCAACCATGCACTTTCAATCTCCCCCATTTTGGTAATTGATGACAATCCCTTTAAAGAGGGTTTATATAATGAATTAAGCAACCTTGCAAGACAAACAAGCAAGGATGCAAGCGCATTAAAGGCAAATGCAACAAAAGCATAAAATCCAAATTCCCTTAAACCCTCTAAAATTCTCCCCCATTGGCATCGATTGCCGAAATGGGAAGAAAAATTTAGAAAGCCAATATAATATGAGTTCCTCCATAAAGTGTGCATTTCACAAGATATGAGTGAAATCAAATGCACATATCCATTGATGAATAATTAGAGGGAATCAAACTATATTGAGGATCCAAAGATTGCAAAAAGATGAAATCATTCTAAACATCTCCACAAAGGAGAAAAGCAATCGAGAAGATCCAAAGCGAGAGTTCTAAATAAAAATGGAGAAGCTCCCCAATGTTCATGCACTATTTAGGACTGCACAAATATGGAATCCTCACTTCCCCCAAATCATCTAGAACATGCAACAAGTGCAAGTGTGCATAAAGCAAAAGCAAATCATAACACTTGCACCAAAGATATGGTTGAGCCATAAGGAGATACCAATTTTCAAAGATTCAACATAAGATAGGCCCAACCGAGATAAAAAGAAGATCTTTAAAGGAGTATGTTCACAAGCTTGGGGATACCAATTGGAAACTAAAACCAATTGAAAATGCCAAAACCTAGTGAGAGCATTTAGCCAATAAAAATCAACATGCTCACCATGGTAAGCATGAAGTCAAAGATCTTCAAAATAATATGAGTGCGCAAAGATGCAAATAAAATTAAGATACGCACTCATGAAGCAAATTTTCTTTTCAAAGTCACGAAAGAATCAAAGATAATAAACAAAGTGACCCAAAAGAAATAGGATACCAACTAAAAAGGACCTTTCTCATATGTATAGGTTTCTAAGTAGACAAATCGTTGATGATTTACATCCACAAAGAAACATGTACATACAAAATGGTTAGAGAAGAAGAGAATAAGGTATCCAAAAAGGAAGTCATAAATATACAAACGAGATTGTTACTTAAAAGCATAGCACATAGCTCAAATTTATCTCATTGTATATAAATGAACTTCAAAAATATCAAAGACATCACACATATCACTAAGGGAACAAGAGATAGTGAAGATGCTTTGAGATAGGCAACAAGTATCACAAAGAAATAATACCAATTGAAGAAGGGTTTTTGCAATTTCATCACAAATATCACAAAGATATACCAAGTGAGTAAAATAAGCCAAAACCACAACAATTGCATACAATTAGAAGCTTTCATGCCGAGAAGCAACCTACACAAGGTCGAGACTAGAAAAGTATGCATGAGGTAGATACTTGTTACCGAGATACATTGACGATGAAGAAGATGAGAGTTTATTTATCATCAAAGCTTGACTCCAATAATCACACGGTGAGAACACCTTCCTTATGAATGAGGCAAGCATCCAATGTATCTCCATTGTACCTAAAACAAGGTTCAAGCACAAAATGGTTCCCCAAACTCATTGGGTCCCATAGTAGTTAGATAAACTACAATATATAGGAAACACTCCACATAAATATGTGCATATAGATATGAAATTGAATTTCATGCACATCTTAGCCGATTTAGGATTCGGTGGAGCATACCCTATATATTGGATCAAGAAAGACTAGCACGCCATAAAATATATATACTAGTAAATATGCATGCATAGACTTACGAGAACCAAGAGAGATACAATTTGGACAAAAAACCAAGAGGACACACCAATGTGTGACACGAAAAGGTTTTCCAAATTATATCAAAATCCAAAACACATGATTGAGGACAAATCAAATCAACACATGAAGTGAGATATCAATAGGAATTGAATCAAAACAACACATGATCGATAAGACACCAATTGAAAATAAGATACCAACTAGGAGAAAAGATACCAAGAAGAGGATAATACTTGACCGGAATCAAGTAGAGTAAAATAAGGCAATAAGGTATCAAAACTCCCACAATAAATATCAATTGAAACAAATATCTATGGAGGAGATATTAAATTCCAATTAATACCAATTGAAGGTACCTAGGCAAGGCCAATGAGCATATAAGATAAAAGAAAGAAACATGCTCAAAGGATTTTCTCATTCTATAGAGATAAAACACAAACGAGGAATGAGAAAGCAAACTCCCAAGAGAGAGCAAGGTTACACCAAATAAACCAAACACCCTCTACACTTTTCATGATGGCACAAAGCATCAAAAGAAAAAAGGTTTGTCTTCCATAAACACAAAAGATAGAAATTAAATGCCAATTGAAAGGATCAAATATTGATAGATAGGATAGTGTTCTAAATAAAAAGGAATGCTCCCCCAAGATTCATGTATTATCTTTGATATTTGCATTTGAATACAAAATGCATGCACAAGGGATCATTACTCTCCATATTTTATTTCCAACACTAAACACTACCAATTGAAAATTAGGATCCATACAAAAGGCAAGGAAGACAAAGGGAGTAAAAACAAAAACACTTGGCAATAAATAAGGCAATTCAACGCAAGAGCCAATATGAGGGTGAACAAAAATATTCTACCACAAATGTGAATATCAATTGTCCAAGGACAATGAGTATAAGGAAATATTTTCCCGGTGAGTAGAGATACACAAGTTCATCCTCACACGATAAAACATATGGCAAGGGATAAGAATTAAAACACCATATTTTAATAAAGTTTGTTGGTAGTTTCAACTATTCAAACCAAACGGCAAGGCCATGGTTAGAATAATATGGAACAAATGGTTTCTCAAATAAAATATGGAAATGCATATTAGAGAAAAACCACACCAAGCAAACTCACACAAACAAGAGCCAAAGGATAATCAAAATGGAATTTGGAACTTGTTCGAGCCAACATGCCACATAGGAATGAGATAATTTATAATATCAAATCTAAGTGGCAAACTTCAAATGTTCGCATTTTGTGGGATTGTAATATGCACATAGCTTATTACTCCCCCATAATGTGATAATTCATTTTATCTAAGCTAGAGGCAAATAAAACCAACTAGAGAAATTAATGGACATTGTAGAATTTGAATTTCTCATGAATATGACATGCCACATAGTAACTAGATAATATTGAAATATCAATACTAGGTGGTGTGCCTCATGTACACACATTTTTCGGTTTGTGAAGTGCACAAAGCATATCACTCCCCCAAAATGGGATGGTCCATTAATATCTCAAAGAGCCAAATGAAATCCACACAAGATCCAATAAAGCTTAACACAAAGTTACACATACATGATACACAACTATCATACACAACCTTGAATAACAAGACAAGTAGGAAAGTAGCATATCATATACAAGAACATGCTAGGAACAAAACTAACACATGCAAGGGAGCAAGCAACTTTCAATGTATATATGATTAAAATACAAGTTACCGCAAGGAGGAACATAGGATGTGAGATATGGCAATATAATCCAATTGACTTGGCTTGATGAAATATAACCATGAAGATCCCTTAAATCTTCAAAAGTAGCCAAGTCTCCAGTGTCCTCCACAAACACCTATTGATCAAGTTTGAGCTTGTTGGTCCCCAACCAAGTTGGGTCCTAAGCGGTTAGTCACAATAGGCTTGGGAACCCAAATGGTTCTTTTCTTGACACCACTTTGAGTCCCCACATATTTGGCAAACACATTGCCAACCCTATCCTTTCTAAGTGAATAAACATCATCAATTAAGATGGGGTTGGATAGGGTACCGATGGTGCACGAAGAAGCAAAGTGACCCTTGCCACGGCAAAGGTAGCAACATCGACTCTTCTCTTTCCTCTTAATAGGCTCCTCAACTTGAGGAACATTGACTTGAGTCTTCTTAGGAGGTGGCCGTTGTTCAACACATGGTTGAGCAATAGATTGAACAAGAGGCCGCTTCCCTAGTTGCTTCTCACTAAGAGGCTTCTTCTTCATTGGGCAATCCCGAACATGGTGCCCTTCTAGCTTGAAATTTAAGCAAATGATCTTGGCCGGATTCTTGACTTGTACTTGGCCCTTCTTCTTATCAATCTTGGACTTGTTGTTGTTGGAGTTGAATCCAAGTCCGCTCTTGTCATTAGGGGATTGTTGCGCACTCAACACGTTGTCAAGTGCGCTCTTCCCTTCATGACGCGTTACCAAGTCTTTCTTCAAAGAAGCGACTTGGGCCTTGAGATCTTTTATTTCCTATACATGGTTAGTGGCAACAAAAGCACTAGAGGAAGTAGAAGCTTCATTGTTAGAGCAACAAGGCAAGGAAAGTAATTCATCACATGATGTAACACCCTGGATTTTGACCTTTGAAACTTTTTCCAAAAATACCTTGTTTGATTTATTTAAAGTGCATTTGGGATTTAAGCCTCAGGAAAAACCAATTGGATCTTAAACCCTTTCCATCTGCTAAATCAAGTGGGATCTTGTGCCTTCTAATTCCCTCCCACTTGGTACTTGTGATTTTGATCTTGGACCCTGGAAAAATATTTAATTGGAAATTCTTTTTCATTTTTGAAAAATTCCCTGTTTATTGACCTTACAAAGGAACCCCTAGTTTTATGTCTCCAAAAATTCTACAAAAATTAGGGAACCTTCCCTAATGGATGTGGATCACTTTTCTAAGAAAATATGGTGCCACCCCTTAGGAAAAATTTCCCTACACAATTCTTTTGAGTACTGCCCTTTTCTCAAAACTTTTTAGAATCTAACCAAACTAATTTTCCTGGAAGAAACCAAGGCATGGATAGACTCTCCTTTACCCCTCCTACCTCAGGAAAAAGGGGAGATCCATCTAACATCATCTACCCCTCCAAACAGTAAACCCTAATTTTGGCCAGTACTGTTTTTTGAAAATTTTGGTCGGACCAACTTTCGATTTTGCAAAAAGTTTGTTCAGCAATCTTGTAGGTCTTGAAATTTGGCGCAGAGTGACGCGAACCTCATCTCATTTGGAGCCCTGAGGTGAGAGAACGATGTCGATGCCGACATTGGCATGCCCTGGACATGCCCAGACCGGCATGGGCATGGCCACAGAGCGCCGCCCGTTTCTGGTCGCCGGAGAGCAGCACTCCCTCGCATCCCCGCATGCCTCCCGCACCCCTCACTCCCCTCTCCACCTCTCAGCAACACGCGTCGCCGGGGGAAGCATCAGACGGCGGCCGCGTTGACGCGCCAGGCGCTAGCCGACGCACCGACCACGCCCTGTGCCGTCGGGACCCCCTCGTCAGCACCTCCTCCACCGCACGGACCGGTCCGTCGTCGGGGTTAACCACCGTGCGCCTCCTGTGCCACCGCTCCCTCAACGCCCCGCCACCGCCGCCACCACACGAGGCCGACACCTCGCCGCGGCATTAACCACGGCACCGCGCGGACGGCCTATAAGAAGCCCCCCCCCGGGCACCGCTGAGCACCGCACCACCACTCCCACTCCACCCAGCACCCTCTGCCCCAGCCTCGAGTCCGGAGGAGCCACCCCTCGCCGGAATCGAGCTCACCCTCACCGCACTGACCCCAGCTCGATTCACCCAACCGTAGCCTCCCCCTGGCCGATTCCCTCCACCCAGAGCACCCACAGACCACCGTGATGCCGATGCCGAGCTCGCCGGGGTAGCCGGTGGCCGGAATCGACGGGTTCGTCCTCGACCGACAGCTCCCTCTGCCGGGGAAGACGCCCTGGTACCGCCCGAGGTCACCGTGAACCACGACTGCACCGACGAGCTGCCCCACCCCTCCCCGAGACGCTCTGCTTCCCCTCCTTCCCCTCCCCCGTGCCCTAGCCGCAGGGAGACGCCGCCGGTGAGTCGCCGGAGCATCGCCGTCCCTCCCCTCTGTTTCCCGCTTCCAAAAAGAAAAGAAAACGATTCGGTACTGACCAGTGGGACCCACGGTCAGAGTTTTAAACTTTTCTGAACCATTTTCTGTTTGAATTTCCTGTTAAAGAAATAAACAGATTTTGGTTGAACTTTGGAAGCCAATATCTCCCTCCAAAATGCTCAGAAAAATGTGAAACCAATTTTGCTGGCTTTGTTATGAAATTCTCTTTCCATTGGGACCAGAAAATAAATTTTTGGAATTTATTTCCTTTGGATTTTATTCAATGACCTAGGAAGGGTTTGTGACGCTAATTCGTGTTCCTTTGAATAGATTCCGACCTTCCCGACGAATTAGGAGTTGTTCCCGAACCTGAAGGCAAGCCATTAACTCAATCTCAAACTTGGTCGAACCCTAGAATTTAAATCTATTGCTCAAGTGGATTAATATTGCACCTCACATGCCATATTGCATTTTAATTGTTGTAGTACTTTATGATTGCTTACATCTACCACACTCCCGTTCCCTAGACGATGGCCGGAGGAACCGCCGCAGTCGAATGAATGGGGGAAGAATATTACAACTATGCGTCTCGCGCTTGCGAGGCTTTGTTTGGGTCTTTCCTCTTCGCCGAGGTGAGGAACCGACGAATGTCGTCTTATGATCCTCGGAGTTGGGGGCATTTGCCAAAAGAGTTATTTGCCTTGTCCCTCCGTCAAACATGGTTGGCATAGACCAACCGGACTGCGACGCTTGGGAGCTGACTTTCCATTTGGTTCTTCTTGCCGAGATTGCTGACACCACGTCGGGATAACCCTCGAGTGGAATGGATGCTCTCTCATTTTTATGAGTGCTTTTCGGTTCATTCTTTTCCGGTGACACCGGCCGGGTTGCCCGCCACCGTCATCCGTTTGAAATATTATGCTACTATTCTGTGAACACTAACCCCCGAGTGACACCGGCCGGGTTGCCCGCCACAGTCACCCGGGTATTATTACTATTGTTATTGTGACATTGTCATCTATGCTTACAAGTATTATGTTATTACATGCTATTGTGCTCATGCTTGTATTGCTTGAATCATGTTGGAAACTGAGATAAGAATTTGACTAAGAAGATAACCACCTCCCTCGACTAGATTGAGTCACATAGTGCCACTCACCAAACACACCAGCACACCATGCGTCGTTCACGTGGGCGAACCATGGCCGAGTATTCCATCTAGCCTCCTTTGACGCCACCCTTTTGGCAAGTCTAGTCGGTTACCTTTGTGGTCGGGGCTAGTCTTGCGAAGGTTCCGGAGCTAGGCGTCGCTCATTCATTGGGGACGTGCCGGATTCACTTCGTCATAAGACGTGGTCCTAGAGGACGTGTCGGTGGCTATACAGGGAGTGTCCGGGTGGAGTAAGCGGTGGTGGAAGTGTGGGTTTGTGCTGTCGCCATGATGGGTTCTAGTACTTCGGTACCGGCGGTACAAACCTAGGCTTCAGCGTATGGGTAAATGTTGCAACCTCTCGAGAGTGTACATCTAGAATCTAGCCTTGTCCCTAGGTTATGGGACGAAGTTTGGGTCGGGTCACACTAAGAGTCAGTCCTGTCGAACATGGAGAAAATTCTTATGATGAGACTAGCAAACACGTGACAACAGGAAAGAGTAAGCCAGAGTTGGCTAAAGGCTGAGGAGCCTAGTGTGGTTGTGAGTTGTTGAGTGGGAAGTGAAAGCTCACTTAGAATCATTAAAACCCCTTCAAAAGGTAAGTAGGTAAGTTATGTCCAACCGTTAAGCTTGGACTTCCCCTTGTAACCCAACTCATGCCATGCTACTTTCCGAACTTATGCCATGCCATATAGATAGACCTTGCTTGGTTTTGGGCTAATGACTTGCGAGTACTTCAAGTACTTACCTGGCTTCTCATGTGGCCAGACTCCGTTGCTCCCGACGCCGAGTACCCGCTGTACGAGAACTAGGAACCCGTATCCCAGGCAGGACCCCGTGGAATAAGGCCGCTACCGCCACGCTACTATCTACGCTTCCGCTATGACTTCCGCTAGAGGCTCGATGTTGGATAAATAATGTACATACTGTTGTGTGCGCATGTTGCGCGAGCGCTGGAGCCTCACCCCCATATTGTAACTTATGTATGTCCGAACTCGGAGCCCTAAGTATGTATTTGGTTATGTCTTTGCTTATCAAGTTGTCATATATCCAGTGTTTCTGGGACTGGTATATGGGGTAACTCGATCATCTGGATCGGGGTGCCCCACATGATGTACCAACATTTGGAGTGGATGAACTACTAGGACTAGCACATGGCAATATAGCATTTTTAGTTAAAGTTGTGATATTATCCACATGAGGCTCACTAGATATTACCTTTGTAGTGATGGCCTCATGAGCTAACTTTAGACTAGCATAGGATGCTAGAAGATCATCATTAGAGCTAGATAGTTTTTTATGACTTTCTTCCAACTTCCCATACTTGCTAGTTAGCAACTCAAGTTGAGCCCTTAGCTCAACATTCTCTTTCAAAATAGATGCTTCACAAGAAGTGGAGTTAGTAGCACAAGCATCATTAACATTAGGAATCAATGAAGAAAACTTGGCAAGCTCTTCCTTAAAGCTAGCATTTTCCTTTTTCGTGACTTTATATTTAGCATGAGCATGGTCACGTTCTTTAATGATTTTAGCAATAATTTCATTGTGAGACTCCTCAATAGATTCTAGTTTATCCTCAAGAGAAGCCCGAGTCTCTTGCTCTTTCTCAAGAGCATCCTCTAAAGATGCTTTTTCATTCGCATCCTCTTTTTCAATCCTTCCCTTTTCTTCAAGGCTTGCTTCCAAAGCCTTAATAGTATCCCCGCGCTCAACAAGGGTGCTCATGATTTTCATAGAGGTTATCACAAGCATTTTTATTCTTTGAAAGAGCCTTAAGAACCATTAGACCTTTATTATGAAGGAGAGCATCATCATTATTATTATTATCATCATCATCATTATTATTATCATTATCATCATTACTTGAAGATTTAGCCATAAGGCAATAGGTGGTGGATGAAGATGAAGAATTAATTAATGAACTACTCAAGTTCACATCTTGTTCCATAGCACATTGGGTTTCCTCTACATTATTATTCATACAAGATTTAGAGGGAACACAAGCATTTTTATCATGGCAACAAGCTAAAGCAAGCATATCATCAAGAGATTTATCCATGCAATTTTTGGATGATATACAAGGACTATCAACACTAGCATGTATGACTTTTATAGTGCTATGCATGTTTAGGTCCAAAGATAGAGCATTGCAATGAGATAGAGATGAAGTATAATCAATAGAATATTCACCATCAACAAAGCAATTTCTATCACCACTCACCATATCATTACCTTGTGACAAATCACATGTTGGTGGAGTGGACGAAGATGAGAACTCATCACGGCCGGAGGTGGAGGGAGAACAATCATCCTCAATAGTGTTGGATACTCCATATTTATCTTGAAGCTTGGTCCAAAGCTCATGAGCGTTCCGGAGAGGCATGATTGACTCAAAAACTACAACACTCACAAATTTGCAAAACTCATTACAAGCTAGAGCATCTAGATATAAGTTTTTCTCATCCTCTAAAGTCGTACTTTCGTAATCCTTTGGAGGAGAAAAACCTATATCTAAGATACGCTCAATATTGGGGTCCAAGACCCGTAAGTGACTAAGCATATGAGTTTTCCAAACATTCAAATTTGTGCCATTGAATATAAAAGTGTGATCATGCACTAATCCTCTAAACGACATCTTTACTCTCTAGGCGGTAAAGCCAAACAAGAGAGCCCAGGCTCTGATAACAATTGAAAGAACAAACGATGCCTTGATGTCGCCTAGAGGGGGGGTGAATAGGCGATTAAAACTTTTCCGGTTTAAGGCTTGGTAATTGCGGAATAAAACTAGGTGTTTAAATTAACAAGCCAACAACCTAATTATACTAGGTTCACCTATATGCACCAACAACTTATGCTAAGCAAGGGAAGCAACAAGGTGATAGCAAGATATAAAACTTGAAGCACGAAGGCTATCACAATGTAAATTGCATAAGTAAATGGCTCGGGTATAGAAATAACTGAGGCACGCGGAGACGAGGATGTATTCCCGAGTTCCTCCTTGTTAAGGGAGTACGTCTCGTTGGAGGGGTGTGAGCTCGCCACAAGAGGCCTACTCAAGATGCCACAAAGGCCTCACCCTATTCTCCGATGAACCGCACCCAAGGGTTTGGTTCACCTTCCACTATCGGAATCCTTCAAGGCGGAATCCGGAGCCTTTACAATGTTCTTGGGGCACACACCCACAACTCAATTGGGGGCTCCCAAATCTTGCCCGAAGCTTCACAACACAAAGTCTTCGCGTCACCACCAACCGTCTAGGGTACACAATGCACCTAAGAGGAACAAGCTCTTGGGAACACAATGCACCCAAGAGTAACAAGCTTCTCAAACTTCAATCCCACGGATCTTCGTGGAGAGCACAACCCGATGCAACTAATGCAAAAGGTAAGAACACACTAAGTGGTCAAATCCTTCTCTCCTAAATCCAACGAAAGCAACTAATGCTATGGAGGGATTTAAGAGGAAGAACAAGGAGGAGAACCACANCGCCGAGGGGGGGGGGGGGGGTGAATAGACGATTACACTTTTTCAATTAAGGCTTGAATTGCGGAATAAAACTATGTGTAACAAGCCAACAACCTAATTACTAGGCTCACCTATGTGCACCAACAACTTATGCTAAGCAAGGCAAGCAACAAGGTGATAGCAAGATATAGAACTTCAAGCACGAAGGCTATCACAATGTAAGTTGCATAAGAAAGCTCGGGTATAGAAATAACCGAGGCACGCGGAGACGAGGATGTATTCCCGAGTTCCTCCTTGTTAAGGAGTACGTCTCGTTGGAGGGGTGTGAGCTCGCCACAAAGAGGCCTACTCAAGATGCCACAAAGGCCTCACTCTATTCTCCGATGAACCGCACCCAAGGGTTTGGTTCACCTTCCACTATCGGAATCCTTCGAGGCGGAATCCGGAGCCTTTACAACTTTTGGGGTACACACCCACAACTCAATTGGGGGCTCCCAAATCTGCCGAAGCTTCACAACTCGAAGTCTTCGCGGCACCTCCAACCGTCTAGGGTACACAATGCACCCAAGAGGCACAAGCTCTTGGGAACACAATGCACCCAAGAGTAACAAGCTTCTCAACTTCATCCCACAACCTGGAGAGCACAAACCTATGCAACAATGCAAAAGGCAAGAACACAAGAAGTGGTCAAATCCTTCACTCCCAAAATCCACCAAAAGCAACTAATGCTATGAGGGAGAGGAGAGAAGACAAACAAGAACTCAACAAGAACTCCAAGATCTAGATCGAGGTTCCCCTCACTTAGAGATGGATTGTGGAAATGTAGATCTAGATCTCCTCTCTCTTTTCCCTCTATGCAAGAATCATGGAGGAATAGAGAGAAACAAGCTTCAAGGGTCAACAATGGGGGAAAGACGTGAAGAAGCTCTCTCACTTTGGGGAAGAAGGGGGCCTTTTATAGGTCCCCACGAAAAGAGCCGTTGCAGGAAACTTACCCCGGAGACTCCGGTCTGCCAGGACGGAGACTCCGACCCAAACCGTAGACTCCGGGGTCATTCCGGGGTGTCTCCGGCAGGGCAACAGAGCCGCGCCACCCGTTCGACGGGAAAACAAAGTTTCAGACCGGAGACTCCGGTCTAGGGCCGGAGACTCCGGCCTACAGAAAAACTGCAAAAACTGCAATAACTTTTTCACCCGGACTCCGATTTCGATGATCTTGGGCTCGTTGGAACCGCAACGAAGAGCTCTACAAGATCATGCAGAGAACATCATAGTCCTACAATGGAGAATAAAACAAATGTAGAAAGGTAAACCTTCTCTAAAAAGGAACAACCGGTAAATTCTCCAACATAAAAAACCAACAAGTTTTTCATCAAGACTCCGTTTTCTATGATATTGGGCTTGTTTCAAAGATAATCACAAGCCCTACAAGATCATGCATATACACATCATAGTCCATCATGTGAGGAGGAAATCATAAGGAGAGAGTTTGACCTCTCTTAGAAGAGACAAACCGGTAAAACCTCCAATATCAAAAACGCAAGAAGATATTCATGAAATCCGTTTTTGATGAACTAGAGCTTGGTATGGAGATGAACACAAGCTCTAAATTCTCACATGGATAAAAGCCAAATAACAACCAAGAAAGATGATTGCAAAGATGCAAAGGTTTGTGCTCTCTACTACGATACGATCAAGATATTCGGTCGAGAGCCCCTCTTGATAGTACGGTTAACTATCCTATAATCCGGTCTCTCACTAACATCATGAGACCGGTAAAATAGAAACCCTATCAAGATCATACCTTTGCCTTGCGCATAAATCCACTTGAGGTCGATGAAGACGATCTTCATCTCCTCAAGACGCACCACCTTTCTTGATTGCGCTTTGCTTGGTGAAGATTCACATGTTGCTCCCCCATACACCAAGATGGGAGAAGCACTCTTCGGCATATCTTCACTTGGACTTGAGTGTTGATCAACCCTTAGCCTTGATCAACACAAACTCTTTCTTCTTCCCTTAGCCTTGACTCCAACAAATGGAGATCAAGCAACGCAAATGGACACACCTACAAATAGCTCAATGCAAACATTAGTCCATAGAGATTGTCATTAATTACCAAAACCACACATGGGGGCAACCATGCACTTTCAATCTCCCCCATTTTGGTAATTGATGACAATCCCTTATAAGAGGGTTTATATAATGAATAAAGCATCCTTGCAAGACAAACAAGCAAGGATGCAAAGCGCATTAAAGGCAAATGCAACAAAAGCATAAAACCCAAATTCCCTTAAACCCTCTAAACTTCTCCCCCATTGGCATCGATTGCCGAAATGGGAAGAAAAATTTAGAGAGCCAATATAATGAGTTCCTCTAAAGGTGCATTTCTCAAGATAGAGTGAAATCAAATGCACTTATTATTGACGAATAATTAGAGGAAATCAAACTATATTGAGGATCCAAAGATTGCAAAAGATGAAACATTTTAAACATCTCCACAAAGGAGAAAAGCAATCGAAAAGATCCAAAGCGAGAGTTCTAAATAAAAATGGAGAAGCTCCCCAATGTTCATGCACTATGAGGAGTGCACAAATATGGAATCCTCGCTAGCCCAAAATCATCTAGAACACGCAACAAGTGCAAGAGTGCATAATGCAAAAGCAAATCATAGCACTTGCACCAAAGATGTGGTTGAGCCATAAGGAGATACCAATTTTCAAAACTTCAACATAAGATAGGCCCAACCGAGATAAAGAAGATCTTTAAAAAATATGTTCACACGCTTAGGGATACCAATTGGAAACTAAAACCAATTGAAAATGCCAAAAGCTAGTGAGAGCATTTAGCCAATAAAAATCAACATGCTCACCATGGTAAGCATGAGTAAAGATCTCAACAAATACATGAGTGTGCAAAGATACCAATAAACAAGACAAGCACTCATGAGACAAATTTGGAGCCACCAAAGAATTATAGATGAAAACAAGGTAGCTCAAAAGAATTAGGATACCAACTAAAAGGTGACCTCTCTCATATGTATAGGTTTCTAATTGACAAACCATTGAAGATATACATCCAAAGAAACATATACATACGAAATGGTTCGGGAAAAAGAGAACAAGGTATCCAAAAGGAAGTCATAAATATACAAAGAGATTATTGCTTAAAAGCATAGCACATAGCTCAAATTTATCTCATTGTATATAAATGAACTTCAAATATATCAAATGCATCACACATATCACTAAGGGAACAAGAGATAGTGAGATGCTTTGAGATAGGCAACAAGTATCACAACAAATAATATCAATTGAAGAAAGGTTTTTGCAATTCATCACAATATCACAAAGATATATTAAGTGAAGGAAAAGCCAAAACCACAACAATTGCACATAAAAGCTTCATGCCAAGAGGCAACCTACACAAGGTTGAACTAGAAAAGTATGCATGGGATAGATACTTGTTACCGAGATGCATTGGTGATGAGAGGTTGTTTGTCATCAAGCTTGACTCCGACAATCACACGGTGAGAACACCTTCCTTATGAATGAGGCAAGCATCCAATGCATCTCCATTGTACCTAAACAATTAGAGTACAAAATGGTTCCCAAACTCATTGGGTCCATAGTAGTTAGATAACTACAATATATAGGAAACACTCCACATAAATATGTGCATATAGATATGAAATTGAATTTCATGCACATCTTAGCCGATTTAGGATTCGGTGGAGTATCCCCTATATTGGAACTAGAAAGACTAGCATGCTAAAATATATATATAGTAAAGCATGCAAGACTTACAAGAACCAAACGAGATACAATTGGACAAAAACACCAAGTAAACCAAGAAGAGAGCACACCAAAGTGTGACACAAAAGGTTGTCCAAATTATATCAAAATCCAAATCAACACATGATTGAGGAAAAATCAAATCAACATATGATTGATTCCAAAACACATCAACACATGAAGTGTGATATCAAAGGAATCAAATCAACAACACATGATTGAAAACACCAATTGAAAATAAGATACCACTAGGAGAAAAGATACCAAGAAGAGGATATACTTGACCGAAATCAAGTAAAGTAAATAAGCAAAAGGTATCAAACTCCCACAATAAATATCAATTGGAACAAATATCTATGGAGGAGATATTAAATTCCAATTAATACCAATTGAAGGTACCAAAACATAAGATAAAGAATCAAATGCCAATTGAAAGGATCAAATATTGATAGATAGATAGTGTTCTAAATAAAAAGGAATGCTCCCCCAATGAATGCATTATCTTAGATATTTGCATTTGAATACAAAATGCACACACAAGGGATCATTACTCTCCATATTTTATTTACAACACTAAACACTACCAATTGAAAAATAGGATCCATTCAAAGGCAAGGAAGGCAATAAAGCAATCAACGCAAGAGCCAATGATGGTCTACAAAATCCACCACAATTACTAGTATCACTTGTCATGGACAAGGAGTATATAGAGAATTTCTCGGTGGTATATAGGAATGATGTTCAAGACCAACTTCACAACAAAAGCATATGGCAAGAGATAAGAATAAAACATAAGATATTTTTGAAAGGTTTGTTGGTAGTTTCAATATTCGAACCAACCGGCAAAGCCATGGTTAGAATAAAAGAAACAAATGGTTTCTCAATAATATATGGAAATGCATATTAGAGAAAAACACCAAGCAAACTCACACAAACAAGAACCAAAGGATAACCAAAAGGAAAATTGGAACTTGTTCGAGCAACATGCCACATAGGAAAGATAATTTCAATATCAAATCTAAGTGGCAAACCTCAAATGTTCACATTTTTGGGATTGTAATATGCACATAGCTTATTACTCCCCCATAATGTGATAATTCATTTTATTAAACAAGAGGCAAATAAAACCAACTAGAGAAATTAATGGACATTGTAGAATTTGAATTTCTCATGAATATGACATACCACATAGTAACTAGATAATATTGAAATATCAATACTAGGTGGTGTGCCTCATGTACACACATTTTTAGGTTTGTGAAGTGCACAAAGCACATCACTCCCCCAAAATGGGATAGTCCATTAATATCTCAAAGAGCCAAATGAAATCCACATACATGATACACAACTATCATACACAACCTTGAATAACAAGACAAGTAGAAAGTAGCATATCATATACAAGCACATGCTAGGAACAAAACTAACACATGCAAGGGAGCAAGCAACTTTCAATGTATATATGAATTAAATACAAGTTACCGCAAGGAGGAAGCATTGGATGAGATAGAATATTCCCAATTGACTTGGCTTGAGAAATAAACCATGAAGATCCCTTAATTCTTCAAAAAGCCAAGTCACCAATGTCCTCCACAACACCTATTGATCAAGTTGAAGCTTGTTGGTCCCCAACCAAGTTGGGTCCTAAGAGGTTAGTCACAATAGGCTTGGGAACCCAAATGGTGCTTTTCTTGACACCACTTTGAGCTCCCACATATTGGCAAACACATTGCCAATCTATCCTTCCCAAGAGAATACATCATTATATGATAGGGTTGGATGAGGTACCGTTAGTGCATGAAGAAGCAAAATGACCTTTGCCACGGCAAAGGTAGCAACACCGACTCTTCTCTTTCTTCTTAATAGGCTCCTCAACTTGAGGAGCATTGACTTGAGTCTTCTTAGGAGGTGGCCTTTGTTCAACTCGTGGTTGAGCACGAGATTGAACAAGAGGCCGCTTCCCTAGTTGCTTCTCACTAAGAGGCTTCTTCTTCATTGGGCAATCCCGAACATGGTGCCCTTCTAGCTTGCACTTGAAGCAAATGATCTTGGCCGGATTCTTGACTTGAACTTGGCCCTTCTTCTTCTTCTTGGACTTGTTCTTGTTGTTGGAGTTGAATCCAAGTCCACTCTTGTCATTGGGGGATTGTTGCACACTCAACATGTTGTCAAGTGCACTCTTCCCTTCATGACGCTTTTCCAAGCCTTTCTTCAAGAAGTGGCTTGGGCCTTGAGGTCTTTTTTCTCTACATGGTTAGTGCAACAAACACTAGAGGAGTAGAAGCTTCATTGTTAGAGCAACAAGGCAAAGCAAGTAATTCATCACATGATGTACCAACATTTTAGTGGATGAACTACTAGGACTAGCACATGGCAATATAGCATTTTTAGTTAAAGTTGTGCTATTACCACATGAGGCTCACAAGATGTTACCTTGGTAGTGATGGCCTCATGAGCTAACTTAGACTAGCATAGGATGCTAGAAGATCATCATTAGAGCTAGATAGCTTTTATGACTTTCTTCCAACTTCCCATACTTGCTAGTTAGCAACTCAAGTTGAGCCCTTAGCTCAACATTCTCCTTCAAATAGATGCTTCACAAGAAATGGAGTTAGTAGCACAAGCATCATTACATTAGGAATAGAAGAAGAAACTTAGCAAGCTCTTCATTTAATCTAGCATTTTCATTTTTCGTGACTTTATATTTAGCATGAGCATGGTCACGTTCTTTAATGATTTTAGCAATTATTTCATTATGAGACTCCTCATAGATTCTAGTTTCTCCTCAAAGAAGCACGAGTCTCTTGCTCTTCCTCAAGAGCATCTTCTAACGATGCTTTCTCCATAGCATCATCTCTTTCAATCTTACCCTTTTCTTCAAGGCTTGCTTCCAAAGCCTCAATAGTTTCCCCGCTCAACAAGGGCTCATGATTTCAAGAGGTTAGCACACTTTTATTTTTGAAGAGCTTTAAGAATCATTAGACCTTTATTGAAGGAGAGCATCATTATTTTCCTCATCATCTTTTCATCATTATTATCATTATCATTACATTGCTAGAAGAAGATTTAGCCATAAGGCAATGAGAGGTGGATGAAGAGAACAATTAATTTTTGAACTACTCAAGTTCACATCTTGTTGCATAGCAAATTGGGTTTCCTCTACATTATTATTCATGCAAGAGTTAGAGGGAACACAAGCATTTTTATCATGGCAACAAGATAAAGCAAGCATATCATAAAGAGATTTCCAAGCAATTTTTATGATATGCAAGGACTATCAACACTAGCATGTAAATCATTTATAGTGCTAGTGTGTTTAGGTCCAAAGATGAAGCATTGCAACAAGATAGAGATAAATGATCATCAATAATGAGCTCACTATCAAATTGCAAAACCTATCACTACTCACCATCATTATTGTGGCTTACCACATTTTGGTGAAGTAGACGAAGACGAGAACTCGTCACGGCCGGAGGTGGAGGGAGAGCAATCATCCTCAATAGAGTTGGACACTCCATATTTATCTTGAAGCTTGGTCCAAAGCTCATGAGCATCCCGGAGAGGCATGATTGACTCGAAAACTACAACACTCACAAATTTGCAAAACTCATTAGAAGCTAGAGCATCTAGATATAAGTTTTTCTCATCCTCTAAAGTCGTACTTTCGTAATCCTTTGGAGGAGAAAAACCTATATCTAAGATACGCTCAATATTGGGGTCCAAGACCCGTAAGTGACTAAGCATATGAGTTTTCCAAACATTAAAATTTGTGCCATTGAATATAAACATGGAATCGTGCACTAATCCTCTAAACGACATCTTTACTCTCTAGGCGGTAAAGCCAAACAAGAGAGACGAGGCTCTGATACCAATTGAAAGAACAAACTATGCCCGAGATGTCGCCTAGAGGGGGGGGGGTGAATAGGCGATTAACTTTTTCTAATTAGGGGCTTGATAATTGCGGAATAAAACTATGTGTTTAAATTAACAAGCCAACAACCTAATTACTAGGCTCACCTATGTGCACCAACAACTTATGCTAAGCAAGGCAAGCAACAAGGTGATAGCAAGATATGAACTTCAAGCACGAAGGCTATCACAATGTAAATTGCATAAGTAAAGCTCGGGTATAGAAATAACCGAGGCACGCGGAGACGAGGATGTATTCCCGAGTTCCTCCTTGTTAAGGGAGTACGTCTCGTTGGAGGGGTGTGAGCTCGCCACAAGAGGCCTACTCAAGATGCCACAAAGGCCTCACCCTATTCTCCGATGAACCGCACCCAAGGGTTTGGTTCACCTTCCACTATCGGAATCCTTCGGGCGGATTCCGGAGCCCTTTACAACTTTTGGGGCACACACCCACAACTCAATTGGGGGCTCCCAAATCGTGCCGAAGCTTCACAACTCGAAGTCTTCGCGGCACCTCCAACCGTCTAGGGTACACAATGCACCCAAGAGGCACAAGCTCTTGGGAACACAATGCACCCAAGAGTAACAAGCTTCTCAACCTTCAACTTCACGTATCACCGTGGAGAGCACACCCGATGCAACTAATGCAAAAGGCAAGAACACACAAGTGGTCAAATCCTTCTCTCTAAAATCCAACCAAAGCAACTAATGCTATGGGGGATTTAGGAGGAAGAACAAAGGAGGAACACAAGAACTCCAAAATCTAGATCCAGGTTCCCCCCACTTAGAGGAGATGTTGGTGGAAATGTAGATCTAGATCTCCCTCTCTTTTCCCTCAAAGATATGCAAGAATCATGGGAGGAATTGAGAGGGGCAAGCTTAAGGTCAACAATGGGGGAAAGAGGGAAAAGTGCTGTCACTTTGGGGAAGAAGGGGGCCTTTATAGGTCCCCAAGAAAAGAGCCGTTGCAGGAAACTTACCCCGGAGACTCCGGTCCGGCCCAAACCGGAGACTCCGGGGTCATTCCGGGGTGTCTCCGGCAGGGCAACAGAGCCGCGCCACCCGTTCGACGAAAAAACAAAGTTTCAGACCGGAGACTCCGGTCTAGGGCCGGAGACTCCGGCCTACAGAAAAACTGCAAAAACAGCAAAACGAAAACTGCAATAACTTTTTCACCCGGACTCCGATTTCGATGATCTTGGGCTCGTTGGAACCGCAACGAAGAGCTCTACAAGATCATGCAGAGAAACATCATAGTCCTACAATGGAGAATAAAACAAAATGTAGAAAGGTAAACCTTCTCTAAAAAGGAACAACCGGTAAATTCTCCAACATAAAAACCAACAAGTTTTTCATCAAGACTCCGTTTTCTATGATATTGGGCTTGTTTCAAAGATAATCACAAGCCCTACAAGATCATGCATATACACATCATAGTCCATCATGTGAGGAGGAAATCATAAGGAGAGAGTTTGACCTCTCTTAGAAGAGACAAACCGGTAAAACCTCCAATATCAAAAACGCAAGAAGATAATCATGAAATCCATTTTTGATGAACTAGAGCTTGGTATGGAGATGAACACAAGCTCTAAATTCTCACATGGATAAAAGCCAAATAACAACCAAGAAAGATGATTGCAATATGCAAAGGTTTGCTCTCCACTACGATACGATCAAGATACTCGGTCGAGAGCCCCTCTTGATAGTACTATAACTATCCTATAACCCGGTCTCTCACTAACATCATGAGACCGGTAAAATAAACCCTATCAAGATCATACCTTTGCCTTGCGCATAATCCACTTGAGGTCGAAAGACGATCTTCATCTCCTCAAGACGCACCACCTTTCTTGATTGCGCTTCGCTTGGTGAAGATTCACATGTTGCTCCCCCATACACCAAGATGGGAGAAGCACTCTTCGGCATATCTTCACTTGGACTTGAGTGTTGATCAACCGCACTTAGCCTTGATCAACACAAACTCTTCTTCTTCTCTTAGCCTTGATCCAACAATGGAGATCAAGCAACGCAAATGGACACACCTACAAATATAGCTCAATGCAAATTAGTCCATAGAGATTGTCATTAATTACCAAAACCACACATGGGGGCAACCATGCACTTTCACATGTCTTTGTGGATCTCCTCATGTGTTGTCACTCAATCTAACCTCCGTTATGACGTACAACAAGAAGGAGCATTTCTACTGGTCCTTCCACCCTGGAGTGTATCTAATGCAAACGCCTCTCTTTAAGCGTCTCACATAGCTAGTAGAAAGGGCCTTCTCATCTTAAGTATGTTGACAACCTCTAAATAACTGCAGCTGTTAGGTGTGGTTCAGAATTTCTTTCCTCTCCAGATTTGGGGCCAACATTGGACCATCTGTGTTCACATGGACAGAGCATCAATTAGATCTCTCTATATGTATCAGACATATTTCTATCTTTCAGACATTTATTATGATTACTACAAACTAAGATAGTTTCGAACATACTACAACAAGAAGTTAAGATACATATGCATGCTGAAACTAACACTACAAATGAAATTTAGATACAACCACACTACTTCACAAACCTTGCATGAAGTCATCCCTAAAAAAAACACTACATGAAGTCATGATCACTATTGTCAGCAGCGAAAACCTTCGATGATCCAACACTCTTACCCCTGGGTCTGACATGCGCTCATTTAGGAGGCATAGAATCATCATCACTATTCTCCTCGGTGACAGGCTTCGATGATTTTACCACTCTTACTCTTGGGTCTAACCTCCGCTTGTTTACTAGGCATGAATCATCATCACTATTCTCCTCAATGACAAGCTTCGATGATCCACCCACTTTTACCATTGGGCCTGACATGCACTCATTTATTATGTATGAAGTCCTCATCCTCATCATCCTTCCATTCACGACATGTTGCTATTCCACCCTTTGATGATGTAGCCCTCTACAGTGATGTAATGCTCTAATATCTCGCCGGATGCTGACTCCTGTTGGATAAATCACCCCATAGAAGGTTCATGTACACAATCACTCTTTTTGTTCAACAATTTTTCGTCCTCAAAGTAATTCTACACATTACAAATTACCAGACAGACAAAATATTAACACTATGAAACTAATGAAGATTGTAATAACAATTCCGTTAGTGTGAAAGGCATATTCCTCCGGTGAAGACCTAAATTTTCTCGGCATAGGAGAGACATGCAACATATGAAGCCGCACCTAGATATGTTTGAGCTCAATCAAACCTGTTCCACTTAGCATGCAACCTTAAAAGTTCTTGTTGTATTTCTTCTGGACTCCACTACGGGAAGCCATCTTTGCGAAATTTAATGAGATGGCTATTGCTACTAATTAATTCGTCGTGCGACACTGTTGGGATCTCTCTCATCCTATTACCCTTCTTCATTTGTACATCACCGTACACAATCAAATAAGACATATTTGGAGAAAGTCCACGAAATGAAGGATCAACCGACATGTTCTAATGCTACACAAAGCTCGCCAACCAACACACCGATGCATCAAAACACATGGTGATGGGATTTTATCGGATGAGGTTTGAAAAGAAATGGTGAGAAGAACAAGCGCAGAAGAGAGATGCCGGGAAGAAAATGGGCGGGACCGGGATGACATGAAGAAAATAGGTGGAAAAATATATTTTCAAAACTTCTGTAAATAAAAAATATTGAAAAAAAACACACACTTTTGTTGGGTTTGGGCCCAAGGCGTACAAGGATCAATCAGTAGTACCCCTTTTGGATTTAAAATCCAGGTTGTGTATATAGGATAGCAGTATCATCGGGGTTTGGTTGGGTTGTTAGGCGAGAGGGACGGAGGGCGTGCTTCCAGTCCAATCTCCTCCTCCTCTTTCCTCCTTTCTCTCTGTGTCGAGCACACGGAAGGATCGCTGCCATGGCGATGGGTGCGGCTGTGCGGGCGGCGGCGGCGGACGGCGTGGTGACCTTCCTGTGGGTGCTCTGCGTCTCCACCCTCGGCGCCTCCACGGCGGCCGTCACCACCTACCTCAGCCTGCACGAGGGGATCCACTACGCCCTCCCTCGTCACCGTCTCCATCCTCACCCTACTCCTCTTCGCCTTCAACCCTCCTCTGCGACGTCCTCGGCGGCGCCAGCTTCAACCCCACCGGCGTTGCCGCCTTCTACGCCGCGGGCCTCACAACCCCTCGCTCTTCTCTATCGCGCTCCGCCTGCCAGCACAGGTCTGTATGCGACTTTGTTTATGTACCTTCTTTCCTTCGGCAAATCAAATCCAATCAGTAAGAGGAGCAACAGCCGACGCAAAATTTAATTAAATCTGTGTTGCTTGGTTGGCAGGCCGCCGGCGCCGTGGGCGGAGCTCTGGCCATCTCGGAGCTCATGCCGGAAAAGTACAAGCACATGCTCGGTGGCCCCCTCGCTCAAGGTGGATCCGCACACCGGCGCCGTCGCGGAAGGGGTGCTCACCTTCGTCATCACCTTCGCCGTCCTCTGCATCATCGTCAAGGGACCCCGCAACCCCATCGTCAAGACAGCGATGCTCTCCGTCTCCACCGTCAGCCTCGTCCTCACCGGCGCTGCATACACCGGCCCCTCAATGAACCCTGCCAACGTAAGCTACACACACTCACTCTCTTTTTTTTTTCACTTGATTTCAACCCCCGACACTGAACTGAACCCCAATCAGAGTTGCGAAGCTGATTTATTGTCTTTTTGGGTCCACTGACTGATTTGGTGATACAGATGTTACTTATTCGTTTCAGTTCCCCTTGGACCCGTTCATCTGCATTTGGGTAGTCAAAGCCTATATGCTTCTGAAATATAACATCAAGATACAGTCTGTATTCTCACATGCCATACTGAAAAACATGATCACTTAATCGCAGAACCTACAAGTCAACTGTTCAATGCTTTGTTGACAACTGTAATGTAGTCTTCATGAGTACACTAAGGGTGTGTTTGGTTCAGGGGATATGATTTGGGGATGAGGATATCCCCAACCACCTGGTTAGGGATAGCCAATTTTTATGTTTGGTTGGAAGGATAAGAAGTGGTTATGGATAACCAATTTTGTGTTTGGTTAGAGGGATGGGAGTGGATAGCTTGTTGTGATGACTCTCTTTAATTGAGGTGGTGAGATTACCCTCTATATTTCACATTGAGCAACGGAAATATTTCATAGGTTTGAAAGGGACATTTTATAGAATGTGTATATACTCAAAATTCATATATGACCAACTTGCATATATATCATGTTGCTATGCATATACATACACATCGCTAGTTCTTGAGATTGGACTAGCATTCAGTAGTAGAACAAAGAATCATCCCTTTATATATCCATGACTGCGCTAGTTTTCTACAAATAAAAAATGAAAATAAACCTGATTCAGTGTGACTATCGACTAGTATTCGACTAGTATTCAGATACATTACAGAATTGAGTCTTAGAAGTTAAAACTAATCTATCGTAGACAAACATCTAACAGATCTAGAGCTCAGATGCATGTTCAGATCGGATAAAGGAATCTATGGCCGCATCTGTCCAACGATGCGGACGCTGAACTCGTCAATTTGCAAGCAAGCGGCCGGCCGGAGGATGCATGGCTCATGCATCTGTAGGACTGTAGGTACTGTGCCGGCCGCCATACTAGAGTCAACGAGGAGCCGATGGCGCTGCGCGGCGGCCTGTCCGGCACTGCACGGCATCCTGCTCGCCGCCGCAAGAACATCAAACTCCAGGCGGCCACCGGCAGTCGTCGCCCCTGATGGTCCACCGTCGTCGCCTCGATCTGTAGAAATTGAAGAACGAAAAAGGGGAGGAAGAGACTCACGCCCCGTGGTTGCCACCCTTGATGCGCCGCCGCTGTCAGCTTGATCTGGAGCCGCCGCCATAGAAAATAGGGTGTGTTTTTTGGGGAAGGTGGGGGTGAGCGAACGAAGAGGTGAGCGAGCCGAAAGTGTCGAGTCTACGAGGCTAGCTGCGAGCGAGATCTTCATGCGGCGCAGTGTGCTGGCGTAGATGATGTTAATGCCGCTTCCACCGATTTGGGCTCCGAGTACTAGGGCGGCGTGACCTGGTCGCGGCACCTGGGGTGGGTGGTCCTCTCTTGAGAATGCGATCCTGTACTCGGACCAATTGAGGTAGTCAGGAGTGGCTGGGGGTGCTGACACCGCTAGATTCACCTGTCGGGTTATCAAATTTTGGGTCCTGTTCGAGGGACGTCCCTTTTGTATCATTCCTACATGACCGACCGGGGCGGGGAAAGGTTCTGCCGCAGCCGGGGGTGGTAGTAATTGCTGAGGTGGTGGTACCCGCTGGATTACGGATGCCAGTTGCGGCGGGGGGAGTGGTAGCGCCTCGGGTGCATCTTGCACCATCACTCCCGGGATTGATGAATACCCTTTGTTCTGCGCGGCTTGATGGATCCGCCTGTATGCCGCTAATAACTTCTCAAACTTGCGGCATTCTTTCAGTTGATGACCCGAACTAATGTTGCCGTGCTCATCCTTGTATGGGTGGAAAGGGCATGGACCTGTGAGCATTTGCTCTCCGTCTTGCTCAGGTTGTCGCTGCCGCCATTCTCTCCTGCGGCGATTCCCTTCTTGATCGTTGTGGAAACCTGCCGCTACCATCTCGGCTAGCTCATTCGGGTCAAAGTTGGGGAACTTCCTCTTTTTCCTGGGGTCGTAGCTGCGGCTTCGCCCCGAGTCTTGCTGATAGTCACGATCGTCGTGCCCCCTGGGCCGGTCATTGCGCATGTAATCCTCACCGTTTGCCCAGTCATTAGCGACATCCATCAGCTGGGCTACCGTCTTCGGCTTCCGTCGCCCCAGTTCTTCCTTGAGCTCTCGCCTTCGCAATCCTCGTGCAAAGGCGTCCACTGCGTTTTCCTCTGATATTTCCTCCACGGTGTTCTTCATTATTGTCCAGCGCTGGATATAGGAGCGCAGTGACTCACTTGATCCTTGGACGCAGGTTCTGAGCTCTTCCGCCGTGGCCGGGCGTTTATACGTGCCCTGAAAGTTTTGGGTGAACGTGGTGACTAAGTCGTTCCAGGACCCGATGGTGTCTGCGGGTAGACTCTTAAGCCATGCACGTGCCGAACCCGTAAGCTGCAGTTGCAGATACTGCATCGCTGTGTTCCGTGTACCGCCCTGGCATTGTACCGCCATGAGGTAATCTTCTATCCAGGTTTTCGGCTCCTGCAGTCCGTCGTATTTTGGAGTTTCCGACGTCAACTTGAACCCTGTTGGCATGCGGGACTCGCGTATGCGACGTATAAAAGACTTGGCTCCGCACGGCTCGTCTTCCTCTTCCTCCGGGTCTGGCGCTCTCCGGTTCTCCTCGCGCCTTGTGTGGTTCTGCTCGACTACCACACGTGGAGCCATGCTACGGTCCTCACCACGTGCTCGGCGGTTCCGATCCACTGTTTCCTGCGCACGTCTGTCATGTGCTGTCATTGTTGGGTGCTCCTGCCGAGGCTCGGCGTGATACCGAGGTGAGGCTTCTCGATGGCGTTCGCGTCTGGGCGGTGGGTGCGCTGGTTCTACCGCTGTGGCCGGTGGCCCGGCAGCTTGCAACGCGGTTCTGAGCATGCCAACTCCTCGTATCATCTGCCTGTGCAGTTCTGCTCGCGGATCGTCATCTTGAGGCTGCGTGGTGAGCAAATATGTCGCCAACGCCATGGCAGCATCTTGCGGTGTTTTGGGTAGTACACAGTCGTTTGCGTCTGCCGTGTTGAAGGAGGACTCGAGGCTTCGAGTCGTTTCCCGTCTAGACCCCTCGGGCATGTCGCCGAGTCTTGAACGATGGCGGGTGTGTCCCCGCTTCCTAGGGGTGTGCACTGAAGCGGAGGAGCGAAGGGACGATAACGCTGCCCTCCGCTCACTTGATTTTTGTGCGCGGCGCTGTCGGTCGTCAAGTTCTGCTCTTCGTCTCTTCAAGCGCTTGGCCTGGTCGTGGAGAAGGTGATGGTAAACCATAAGCTCTTCCCTCGTTGCGTCGGGTCCGAGCGGAGTTGCGTCTTGCATAGCCGCCTTTATCCTGGCCATTGCGGCTTCGCCGATTGTGATGGTTTCTCGGGGATCCCGTGATCCTTGCGAGTCACCGGTCCTCTCGCTAATCATGCAGATTTGGATAGAGCGGGTTGTGGTGGTTTTCACTGAGCCGAGGAAGCGGTTTTTGCTCTGGGCGTGCTCGTCAGCGTCGGATTCGACGGGACTAGTGACGTCCTCGGCGTACACAACATCGTCGAGGTAGAGCGACGAGCACTCGGACCTGGCTGTTTCCAGGGGGTCGTCGATGAGACCGCTTGGCGGGTACTCCAGGAGGGGAGTTGGCGATGAAAATCTGGACTCAGCCGTTCCCGGGGAGTCGCTGGTGGAGCCGTCCGAAGGGTGTTCCGGAGGCGAGATTGGCGATGAAGATCTGGACTCAACCGTTTCCGGGGGTCGCTGGTGGAGCCGTCCGAAGGGTGTTCCGGAGGCAAGATGGGCGGTGAAGATGAATCCGTCGTTGCTGCTCGAACGGCGTCAGGTAAACGAAGGATACCGTGCCGATCTGCCAGGAGTCGCACGATTCCAAACGTCAGGGAGACGCTGCCCCGCAGGGAGTTGAAGATCGCCTGCGCCTCCTGCGCATGCGGGGTGAAGCAGAGGGAGCCGAAGTAGATCGGGTCGTCCAACCCTGCGGGATCTTGGATTGTCAGTGAAGGGGCCACAGATGCCTGGATTCCCACATCGAGGGTTCCCACAGACGGCGCCAACTGTCGAGGGATCAACTCGGCAGTGCCCCTCCTTGAGGGACTTGGGTTTATCGAGAACTTCATGACGTGGGTGACACCGGCGGCTAACAAGGAACACAGGAAATCGCCGGAGGTTCGGATCCCCGGTGAGGTAAACGATCTGTATTCTCTTGCTGGTTTGTGTTACAATATCGCCGTAAGGGCTTATGGTAGCGATGCGATCTAGGGTACCCTCTCCCCGGCGGCTCCTCCCACCTTTATAGTAGGCTGGGTCTCGGGTGTCCGTATCCGGGTAGGTTTATAAGGTCTAAAACGTAACCCTAACCCTAACCTGGCCCAACAAGGGATCTTGCGCTGCCCTTTACCTGGGTCTGGGCCTTCCTTTAGATATGCTTGCCAATGAATTCCTTCGAGTAATGGTCACCAGGTGCCCGACAGGTGGGACCCGATGATCATAACCATGTCAGGTTGCGCTCGTCCGCCACTTTTTGCCGGATGGGCTCAACCAGCGTTTTGAAGGAATATTCTCTAAATCTGGTTATCCCTATCCCCTTCATCCACCAAACCAAACAAATGGCAACCAGCTAAAAAGTGGCTATCCCTAGCCATTTGAGAGATAACCAGTGAACCAAACACACCCTAACTCACTCACAGTGACACAGCACACTCACTCACTCTTTTGTTCACTTGATTGCCAAGCTTATCTATTGAACTGCAACCCCCGACACTGAACTGAACCTCAATCAGAGTTGCCAAGCTGATTTATTGTCTTTTTGGGACCACTGGCTGATTTGGTGATGCAAATGTTAATTACTCATTTCAGTTCCCCTTCGACCTGTTCATCTGCGTTCGCGCAGTCTAAGCCTATATATATAGTTCTGAAATATGACATCAAGATACAATCTGTATTCTCACTTGCCATATTGAAAAACATGATCACGCAGAACCTACAAGTCAACCGAATCCAATGCTTTGTTGACAACTGTAATGTACTATTCTCACTTGACATATTGAAAAGCATTGCTGTTAACTGGCACACCAGAGACATGAATAACCGGATGAGTGTTGAACATATATTACAGTTATGTGCTATTGTGGAATTTTAAGGAGGCCACATATAAGGGGCACAAATATGCAATAGACACACCTATGCAATGGACTTTCACTGGGTACATCACTAGTGAATTCCTAATAGTGAAACTGCCAATGCAACAATTTACTTTTGACTCATTGATGAAACGTTGTGAACTTGTCAACATTTCCAACTCTAGAAGAGAAAATGCTCTGTAGTTAACTTTCACTGGATAACATTCTACGGCAAAATAGAAGGGAAACAACCCGATGCATGCTACGGCAAAGTTTGTTACTGCGTTTAGTTGTATGCTACCATCAATTAGTTATTATGGGAAAAGTTACCTTGTGCACATCAAAAACTTGATACAATGTCAGATCTGACAGAGTTGATGATTCTTGCTAAGCAGTATTAAAATTTGGATTCATGCTGATGTATGCCATTGCTCATCTAGTATAATCTGATTTGAGCATTTAAGTTGATGCTCATTTTGAATAGCATGGAAAGCTTGTGTCTTCTCATTCAGTTCCTGGTAACTGATTTCTTTGAAATGTCATGTGCAGGCGTTTGGCTGGGCATATGTTAACAATCGGCACAACACCTGGGAGCAGCTGTACGTATACTGGATATGCCCCTTTATTGGTGCCATTCTTGCTGCATGGACCTTCAAGGCCGTGTTCCTGCCACCGCCACCTAAGCCCAAGGCCAAGAAAGCGTGATGAACTCAAGCAAAAACTTTAACTCAGCAATTGACTACAAATGTTGATTCTGAAGAAGCCAACATTGGTTTGCTAGAACACAGGGAATAATTTATGAATGTATTTAATCCCCTCAACCTTACACCAATGTTTAACTTACAGAGGTGTTCCGTCAGTCATTTATGTTCGCTGTCTATTTTTTAATCTATCTTTATCTTTTTTTCTACCATTCAAAAAGTAATATAGTACAGAGCGAGCTAGATAAAAGGGTTACATCCAGCAAAGAATTAGCACGGATTCCGAGCGTAGTTTATTCTGACCCACAGAGGACCATTTTTTTCCCCAAGGGATCTTCAGGTTCATAATCTGAAGTGAACATGCCAAATGCCAATGCCTCTTGGAAGGGAGTACTATATAAGCTACATTCTTGTGCTGGGTTGCGATTGAGGCTGATGATATGTCAAATTCTACTTACCGAAACGATAAATTTTCCTGTCAAACTGACAACAAGGGAATATATGGCCAACCCCATGCTGTTTTGCTTGGAGCCAACAATGATTTATCCTGATATAGTTTTGAGATAGAATTTTCTCAGTCTGCGTCATTGTTTCGGGCCTAAGGCGTAGAAGCATCCCGGGAAAAGAAGAGATGGCAAAGACATCAAATTTTGATCATTCCAAAGTTCATCTAAAATCATGAGCTCCAACATGGAAAATTTCTGCAAAACCCATATGTAATTATTTTGAAAGCAGCTTTTAAAATCTTGGGGGGTATAATCCTTACCAAAAAAATAAAGAGACAAAAACTGATTTTTTCAATATCTTTCTCTAAAATGGTGAGCTACACCATTAAGAATTTCTCAAAGCCATGAAATGAGAAACATAACTCAAAAAACAATACTAATGAGAACCGTGAGTTGTGCATGGACTAAAAAAATATGAAATGGATGTGGATTTCAGTCAATAATCTTGAATACCATTATCTAGTGGAAAAAATCGCATGCTGTATACCGTGCTTAAGCGGTCAACCCAAGTCAATCTTCCATAGTTGTTTATTGCTCTACGCCTCTACCACTACCAGCCAGGCAGCCAAATGAAGGTCTAGTCCAGTCTACTCTGCTTTTCTTTCCTAGCAGCAGTTGGCCAGACCCCACCGTCGCATCACATCACTCTTTATTACTTTAGTCCACTCCACTGGGCTGGGATTCTGAAAAGTGGGGGGAAGCTCCGCCATCATCACACTTCACAAGAGAAGCAGCAGAGAGCTAGAGCAAGAAGAAGGAATCCATCACCATGGGGAACATCCTGAAGTGCTTCAGGGGAGAGGAGGAAGAAGACCAGTACCCCTACTACCGTCCAGCCTCCAGGCCCCAGTACCCGCCTCACTGCCCCCAGCAGCAGGAAGCTCATGGCCATGGCGTCGCCGCACTGGCGCACGACCTCCTCAACTTCGAGAACGCGTCCATGGTAACTAAAACCCGACCTACCACTCTGCAATCTGCATATCCGTCTTGTGCATGCATTCCTTGTCTAGTCTGATTGAGTCTCCAGTCTCCTAGCCTAGGTACTGGAGTATTTAGTACAAGGTGTTTCAGGCTTTCAGCTTCAACTTTACTGTACTGTAAGTCTGCGTGCACGGTCACAGATTATTCAGATTAATTATCTGACTACAAGATTGTCAACGACGAGTTCCTTCAATTGGTGTGTTGCATGTTTGGAATTTTTGATGAGAGGGTTACATCACCTTTTATGTCTATTTTTTGTCTCTCCACCTTTGGCCTTTCTACGGTTGAAAAATTCTTCCCTCACAAAAAATCGATCAAGATAAACATCTGCACTCTTAGAAAATCTAAGGTTATAGAACCATAATCGCAACACTTCTTATGCGGTTTTCCCACTGCATGGGCATGATTTGTTTGGGAAATTTTGCAATCCGACTTATTTTTTGAGTCAGCCTTTATTCTTCTGTGCCTATTTCCTGTTGACATATGGATCAGTAGGTTCAATAGTAATATCAAAACTGAAGCATGCCACATTGCAACAACTAGCATTTGGATGAGTTACTTGCAAATGCTTTACAATTGATGACACAATGACACATATGGCAAGTTCAGTCATCTCTTTTTGCCTCAAATTTTGCCTCTCTCTTTCTTATGACGCGGCATGTCTGAAGGATACTTTGTCATATTATTAGGTTCCTGAAGGGCTCCGACAGCACGTTACTGCGTCCAAGAAAGCACAGATTAAATGGTAGGTAGTAGCTCTAAAAGGCTCTCAAGTTGATTTTTAGTAATAATTAGAATATTTGGTGTACCTATTGTCTATCGAGTTATTGATTGTGAAGTTTGTTTGTTTCCTCTAGGCTAATAGATTTAAGGCCTATGGCTGTTAACAAAATTTGAATGGTCTGCACTAACTTAGACTTTACAAGTTGGGGTCATTATCAGAATCAAAATAAATTTCTTCATAGGATCCCTCCCAAATGCTTTTTGACTTTTCTTACAATAAGGTGATCCATACCTATCCAAACATCTGATTTGAAATAGTGAGAGAAAGGGAGCAGAGCAAATTACGAGCAGATTGGTGTCTTGGTGAGGTCTACCTAGTTTTCGAAATTGAGAAATTGGAAGTTCCTAAATTATTTTTACATTGTGCATAGGTCTACTTCTTTCCACATTCTTCAGAAGATTGAAGATGATTTGTTGATCAATTATGATTAGATGAGTGGAGAGGACATGCAAACTCAATTTTGTCCTTATTCTGATTCAGTCATAATTTTATACAGTATGTGCTTGTTTTAGTAAAGACTATTTCGACTAGCATAGACATGTGCAAATATATGGACAATACTGCCAATAGTTGTCTGCTAGCAACAACTAATTAGAAGGGGCTTGAAAAAAAATGTCAAAGAGAAGATGAAGAAGGGTAGTACTAGCAGGTGTATCTTATTACAGACAATTAGTGTATGATATTGGTACTAACTTGAATTTTCACTGAACAGAACTAATGAAGTAGTTTGATCTTTTACTCTGCACAAGAACAGGTACCAGAATATATTGGAGGCATATAAGAATGCCAGAACCCCACCGAGAACACCAGCAGAAGCTGCCCAATTAGTTGCAACAGCCCTAAACTGGATCCAGAGAGCTGATTTGGAGGTAACTTGTTTCTTTCTTTAGTTCCTACACAGTTCAGCTGATCATAGGAACAATGTATTGATAAATACTGATTTGTATGTTTAGAATGTGGAACTTGTAAGTGCAAGTTTTCAAAAATTGTCAGAGGTCAGGATTTTAGTTTTTCATACTACTACCAGTTTCTTCTTACAAACCAATACCATAAACCCACAAACACCCCTGCTTTTTTGCATTAAAATGTTGTTGTTACATGTGACTATATATGTTCAACTCATTCCTACAGAAACAATCTATTCTCCTCAGGGCATCCTCGCATTCTACAACTTCCCGATCCCATCACTACCTGCAGCATCCTCAAGCCACCGTCCATCCTCGCTACCAGAGGGCGTGCAATTTATCTTGAATACTTTGCCGGTCAGACATGATCAGATATTCTGAAAAATATGCTTATCACCAATATAAATGATTTGACGAGCAATGATTCTCACAGACCACTGTTTCACTGGTGTTATCAGGTTAATAACCAAAACATTGGAGATGGTGATGGCTTTACTGCTTATGTTGCCACAACTGATCCGAGGGAGTCTGCGATTGTGCCAATAGAAGTGCAGGAGATGGTGATCGCGAGGACTGAAGCACGCAATCGTAGGGATTACCAGACTGCCGATGCACTTCAAAGTAGCATTATTGAAGCTGGATATAAGTATTAAAGCTGAAACATTTCTGTTTTTCGTTCTTAATATCAAAATTCATAAATGAATGCAACAGGATAGTTTCATATTTAGAATCACTTATATTGGCGTCCAACATATACTAAAATTATTATATTGTTTCCTTTCAACTAAGAACATTCTAAATTCACTGTCTGTTTAAACTGGTACTAGAATGGTTATACTACATTATTTAAAGATTTTCCAATCTAGAACAGTGCGGATACCTGTTATAGTACCACTAAAAAAAATGCAGCATAATAATGAAATTATTCACTGGAAATTAACAGAATTAAGAGTTAACATATAATAGCATAATATTTAGAACCTATCTGGGACCATCCAGTTGACACTTTTGTATTTATCCAACAATATGAAACATGGTGGGGAAGAAATTTAAAGCAGCTATACATGATTACATGTCGGCTACCTGTTGTGTCAGTTCTCTTTGGCTCTTGCTTTGATCTAACCACGTGAATACGCATCCACTAGATTCTTGAAAAAAAATGCATTCACTAGTTTTATTTTGAAATGACATGAAAGTGTAACTTACTAATATTTTTATGAGCAGGATAATAGTCTGTTCAGATGAAGAGATCCTAGCAAGGAAATACCGAATCAGAATGAGGTATATGTTGCTCAAGATTGCACATTATATTCGATAATAAAATAGTTGGAATACTGTTCTGAAGTGTATGATTTTTCATGAGTTAAAAGGGGAATCGATGCACCAGAGCTTAAGATGACATATGGGAAGGAATCAAAGAATGCTTTGGTGAAGCTCATTGGTGGGAAAAGAACCACAATTCATGTGTATGGCCAGGACCAGTTTGAGCGCTACGTTGGCGACATCTATTGCGATAATGTGTTCATCCAGGTGAAACAGGAAATGACAACATGCCTCTGGTCAATTTTATTGCTTTAATTCTGATGAAAGCGACTGTGTGTCTGCGTTTTTGTGAGTCCTTCAGGAGAAAATGCTTAAGAATGGTCATGCATGGCATTTCATGACTTATGACAAACGCCCGGAGTTTGCTAAAGTAAGAAAAATAATAATATTAGAAAAATATGGTTCCCTTCCCTACATCGTTATGCCAGCTGAGAGTTTTTTACTTTCTTTGTGATGGGTGGTGCAGTGGGAGAGAGAGGCAAGAGCTGCAAACCGAGGGCTTTTTGCGTCACTGAACCCTGAGAAGCCGTGGGATTGGAGAAGAGAGCGACGGAGTGGTGGTATTCAGGCCTACTAATGGCTATGGCTCCATCCATCCATGTCTCGAATAAATGGTTAGAAAGGTGTGTATAGTTTGGTAACTAGGATCTATCCCGAACTGTATCAGCATGCTGCAAATAAAATGTGTCAAAACCAAAATGTATGTGTGCCTTATATATGTTTATGCAAGTACCTTGTCTAGAAGTGCAGTATGTCATACATGATGAGCATGCAGATATGAATTGTGATGAGCAAGTGCCAATATATTGTTCTATGCTACCTCCTGCTTGGCAGCATGTCTCACGCACATGAAGATGTACATAGTAGTTATATGTAGGATGCTGTTTGTTTTTGCGCAAGCTAGCATTCGAATAGACATGGAATCTATTAGTGCAAAGAATGACTTTTAGTATTAAATAGCATTAATAATAATCCAGCGACAACGTTAAAATCAAGACACATGAATGGATCAGAAACATCGGTTTCTTTTCTTAGTGCTCTCTTAAAAATCCTAAGAAAAAAGAAAAGAAAACAAAAGTAGCTGGCAGCATACAATTGACTAATGTTCAAGCAAGGACTAACTAACCTCACTCCACATATTTGCAATTTGTATATCTCTAAGCTAGCTGCACAGCCACCTAATGTCAGATTTCACTTCTGTCAGAATCAACACATTCTAAACATTCCAAGGCTGGCACATTCAATTCAATCTGTGATCATAGAGTTGGATGAGTATGATCTAAAACCATTCCTGCCAATCTCTACTGTGCATGTATAAGGAACTTTGCCTGAAGCTTGCCTGGTCCAGGTATAAGATGGAATTGAGTAATTCATCTCCTGAGCATACTCCTGAAGAAGACTCTTCCACGGGCCAGTTCGTTGCTGGAAAGCATATTAAGAAGCGTAAAAAAACAGTACAAATCATGCGAATAGACTAGACCATTCTTTTAATTTAGCCATCCTAACTCTCAATCATATCCGCAATAACAAAGCTTAGTACTTGTACTGTGGGGAATATGTATGGTCCACGGTTCAAAAATTGGGGCAACATGTGTTCCGCAAGTGTATACAATCAGGGAACCACGGGGTTCACCGTGCCAGGATCGCAGAGCAGATTTCTATCATCTTCACATTACAGATAGAATCAAAGAAAACAATTTTGCAGGGATTATAATTTGTATAATTTCAAGAAGCTTGTAGATGTTGCAGGAAGCAGCACAAATTGAGGTGATTAGTTTCTTCCCAAGAAGTCAGGATCAAGAATGCTGGTCATCAACATCCACGTACATGCTTTCTACAGACTAACAAGCACAAACTAGGGAGGTTCTGAATGAAGGGAAGAGTTAAAGAGAAGCTTACAGCTGCCGGGATTCTCTGAGTGGTTGGGATGAATTTGACAATTCCCATGAGCGCGGCTTCGGCAGTCGACTGTTCCGCGGTCTTCCGGGTGAAAAATCCGGGCAGCGAGTCGTACTTGGCGCTGTTGATTACCACCGTGGACCTGAAGACGGGCTCGTGGGCAGGCCCCTCCTTCACTGTGTGATACTCTGGATCTGGAAGATTGGATTTGTGCGCGTACTCCTGCAGCCAGCTCTTGAAGGCGTAGCATTTCACAGGCCCTGAAGCTGTTTGCAGGCGCACAAAAACTCGGAATCACTAATCAGGGCGAGGAACCAACCTGCCGCGACAGGCCGCAGGAGCAGGGGAGAAACTCTTACCGGTTCCGCCGGCATTGGTCGCAGTCGTGGACTCCGGCGTCCCCTGCGGCGGCGCCGCCATGCCGGCGTCCGTGCCGACAGGGCCGCCGCCTTGGGAGAATGCTTGGGGTTTTTTTTGGTGCCGTTTCTTCTCTAGTACGCTGATGTGGGTGTGGCTTTAGCAATTATGCGTTGGGCCCATCTGCCGGTGAATGGTGACCGTGAAAATGAAACCTGTCAGGTACGCATGAACCCAAGTTTTAAAAGACGAGTTAAAACAAAAGTTCTAAAAGACAGCGAAAATTGTATTTGTAAGTTTCAAACAATTACTAAAAGATCTTTGAAGAATCAAGAAACTTGTGTAGATATATGGTAGAAGCTTGTGTAAATTTTTACAACAAACCATAAGAATTTGCAAAACTATGCAAAAATCACAAGATTACAAATCATGGTGTTCAAGTTTAGAATGTGATACTTGGCATATAATCTGAATCACTATGATTTTTGTACAGATCACAATTAATGGTATATAAATTTCAAAATTTACACGCACACACTTGTATTCATTCTCTATGCATGAATCTTTTCAGGATTTTCTGAACTTACAAGACGATTTTTTGCTCCCTCTCATCGGCTAGGAAGTTCGAACCCCCCCCCCCCCCCCCCATTATGGAACACACGAATAGTCCATATTCTCTCTGGTCGTGACAACAAATGACAAACAAAATCCATCCAAGAGTCCAATTACCCTCAGTTCCTTAAAATAAACACAAAGTATCATGACGCGGACTAATGGCACATGGAGACAAGTGCACCTGATATACGAAAATAAATTTAGAAATTTCAAAAAGTTGACGAAAAGTTTCAAAATTGTTTACGCTCAAAGATGACCAAGTATTCTACTAGTGTAAAAAAATTGGGCACAAAGTAATTTACTTTGACTTCTGAGAAAAAAATATAAATTTCTGACGAATATAGGGGGTATATAGCATTTTAATTTGGCAAATCTTGATACAATGCTGGATTAGTTGATTATATTTGCCCGACAGAAAGTTTCGGAATTTTTAGAACTTATTTTGAATTACTAATTTTGTCTTGAATATAGGGTGCGCTGGTACCCGAGAGCCGCAACGTGTATTTTCGCGAAGTACCAGCCCTAGAAGACAATCACCAATAGAGCAGTTGAGGAAAATATTTACCGCTCTCGTGATTCTCTTCTTGTATTGTACAGAGGCCTAAAAAAACAAAAAAAAACTTACTCAAACAAGTCCGATGTGCACCACGTGTACTCGTTATTATCATTTCCCTTTCTTTAACCAGAATCATTCATAACTTGGGTAAGGCAACCAGAAGCGGTTGCAACATAGTATATGGTCTTAGCGATATGCACAGTCCCCCCGCAAAAAAAAAAAAAAAAAAAAAAAAAAAAAAAAAAAAAAAGATATGCACAGTCCGGCCGACGTACATGTCGAGTAGAATTCGATTTCAGTCCGCCACATAAACGGAACGCCTCACCTTTTCGTCCTTACGCCACACAAACGGAACGCCTTCCTTCTTGTTCTCTATGACTCTATATATACACATACACACATACTCGACCGAAGCAGTGCCCGCGGATCAAAGGCATCCATATCTTGGGTGATCGCTCGCGCGCGTACTTGGTGTTCTGCCAGGGGATTGATCGATGGGGTTTCCGTCAAGCTCCGCTGCCGTTGTCGACCTCGAGTTAGGCGCCATCGCCGCCGTCAAGGCTAGAGCGCAGGCGCAGCCGGCGGCGACTCCCGAAAACGACGAGGAGGAGGTGCCGTTCGGAAGGGTGTGCTCGGTACGTGCTACTCTACTCACATCTCCACCCTCAACCTTTTCTGCCTACTGATTAATGTGAATTATTATATATATGGATGGATGTGCAGGGGATCGTGGCGGCGCTATGCCTACTGATCGACATCGGGACCACCACCTTGGTGGCGCTAACACAAGGCCCAGAACCCGCGGTGGCGGTGGGTATTGGAATGACCATAATGTATGGTATGGTCGCGATAGGAGTTACGTGCCTGATAGAAGACGAGCTAGAGAAAAAGCAACGACCTAGGAGTACTAGCTAAGCAATCGGTGTCTTTCTGTCAGTTTATTATTTCGGGAAAGGTGTCTTTCTTTCGTTACCTATGTTATGTGTATATATATCTTTATTATACCTTACCTAATAATAAAAACACTAAGATTTCGGTCCTTTCGTTTCATACGTCGAGTTTCATCGATGGTTTCGTATGTCGAGTTCGATCGATGGGTTTGCTTGCTTTCTTTAACCCGGCCGGATCGGAGTCCGTTTTTTAAAGAGTTGTTTTTTTTAACCTGGATCCACGTGGGATGGAGTGCTACAAAAATAAAAATAGCGATTCAGAAGCAGGGATCGGAAAAAAAAAATTGTATTTACAAGTTTCTGCAAATTTTAAATAAAAACCTCACCTATGTAGATATAGGGTAGAGACTTGCGTAAATTTTCACAACAAATCATAAAGATTTTTCCTATATTTGTACAGATCACAAATGATCTTATTTAAGTTTCAGAACTTACATGCACACACTTGCATCCATTCTCTATATCTTTTCGGGATTCTCTTAAACTTGGAACTAGTATTGGCTAGGAAGTTGGGTATGTTCTGAAAATTTCCCCTATTATGGAACACACAGTTATTCCATATTCTCCTGCCCTGACACCAATGACAAACAAAACATGTTCCAAGAATTCAGTTACCCTCTGTCCCTTCTCAAAACTAAACACAAAAAGTACCAGCCCTATAAGACCATCACCAATGCAGTTGAGTAAGATATTTACAGCTCTCGTGATTCTCTTCTTGTATGCATATAAGGAACAAGAGGCAGGGCTCTACCTTCAGAACCTTGTGCGCGCACACACAAAAAGCTTAGTCGGACAAGTCCAATGTGCACGTGCACTGATTATTATCATATTCATAGCTTAGCTTCGGCAAGGCAACCAGAAGCAGTTTCAACATAGGATAGGATCTGATTTCCTAACACAGCTCCCTACAGCCAACAACAGCCTTGTAATCAACAAGTACACAAATCTATGCCGACAACTCCAACATGTTTCATTATTCGTCTTTCATGGCCGTCTCATGCCTCCGCTTCTGCGC
Organism: Puccinellia tenuiflora; assembly: GCA_012064385.1. Taxonomy (NCBI): domain Eukaryota; kingdom Viridiplantae; phylum Streptophyta; class Magnoliopsida; order Poales; family Poaceae; genus Puccinellia; species Puccinellia tenuiflora. The sequence goes on along the minus strand of QRDG01000248.1, from coordinate 316,438 downwards.
GACCTCAACGAGCAGAGTCAGCAAGGCTTCGCACACCTGCGACGTGTCCGCCTGGTCACCAGGCTCCTCTTTCATCGAAGAATACACCATCCAAGCATGGTCCAGCTTCCGCTCTGGTCGAACCGCCAGCGACCCAGGAACTTCGGCATCCTTCCTCGTCACAAGACCGTCACTCTTCTCGCCGTACCTTGCCACCAGCAGCTGCGAGCATGCTGCCAGTGCGGCTGAGAGTGGCATCACAACCGGAATCCTCGCAGGGTTGCCATCGGCGGCAACTGGGAGCTCCACGTGCGCGACATGAGAGAGGGCTGTCAGCACGCTGGGGGTGATGCTTGCCTCCGTGTGGAATGATACGACTGGAACCTCGGGAGGCAGCGGATGCTGCAACAGGAACTCTTTCCTCCTCTCGTATGTCAGATCTTCTAGCGCCTGCAGATCACCCTAGAGAAACGCCAATGATTCTTATGAGAACTAAGATTTGTGCCGTCCGCTGTGTATGCTGATATGGTAATGACTGCAATGATCAAGGCAAATACCTTGAGGACTTTGGCAACCAATATCTCCATAAGTTTGCGTAGCATGACATAGTCACCAAGCTGTCCATCTCTCAGGATGTCTGACGCGACCGGGCTTCCTCCGTATGGGCTTTGAGCTAGTACCAAACCTGCAACCTTGTCTTTTAGTTGCGGCCAGTAGAGTGACAGAGCTGCCGCTGCATCTACACCACCCTTGCTATGACCGAGAAGCAGCACACGTTTCCTTGATCCCCAGTATATTTCTTCAATGTATTCCTTTATCTCCCTTGCGTTTTTACTTACTGAAGACTGCAGGACATGGTATGTATTACTTGATGAAAAATAATAATATCAAGAGAAGAGCACAGATTAATATTGGTAAGCACCTCACTGTGAATCTTAGCAATGTGACAAACCAGACCCATTTTGGAGAAGTAGGCTTTTGTCTTCACAAGTAAAGTGGCCCATGGTTACTAAATAAACCTGTAAAGTAGAACAGCATGTGTAACCACAAAAGTTTTGTAAACTTCTTTCACTATCGAAGTAGCACTAGACTAACCTGGAAGCAACAAATACACCATCGAATCAGGTAGCTTGTGCTCATTTTTTCTGGTGAGTGAAATAAATACTTAAGATTAAACTCATAACACAGTTGTTATAAAAGCACTCTTTACATGCTGTACAAACTGAGATTTGGTCTGTTATTTTTTCCAACCTCACAGAGTCAAGAATCTCCAAAAATCTGGTCGTCCCATCCTCAGTTGAAGGTAAGCTTTGAACGCGCTGGAGCCATCCAATATCATCTGCCGAACCACGTACAGTTTTCCGAGCACGATCTACAAGACTGCATTGAAATATAGACAATCCACTATTATACTTCTGTTCCAAGTTAATCTCCAAGGCATAAGAAAACACTACTGGTTTTCAATTAAAAAATACATATATGTGAGAAGTATAATATGCAAATGTCAGAGCAATTCTGTACCCTTGAAATAGTGAAGCTCCATTCTGAAAACACGAAATGGTGCCATCTGCCCTGAGATTTCTTGAGAGGTACTTCCACTGGAATTTATTTCACTGGGAGTCAAGCTACTGCCATTCGACTCTGCAGAAGAAGTCTGAAGAGCAGGCCTGCCAGAAGTTGAGACAGGCTGAAGTATTGCTAGTCTTGGCCTTCCTCAGGTATTCCTGCAATAAAGAGTAAAGGAAATAAGGGGTTCAAACAGATTTATGGCATGAATAAATTTGCTTATGAGAGAGTCTTCTGCCAAAATAAGAAAACTGACCTACGTAACCAGGCACTGGGAGGCACTGGGTAAAATATGAAGCAATTTGGGCAAGATTAGATGCAGCTTGGTCTAATGATGGGACGGAGGGGAAGAGTTGTGAATCTTCAGCCCTATTGACTGATTGGCTATCGTCAACCTAGATTTTATGATTTATCAGTGGCCGCTTTGTTAGCGAAAAGAAATGATAAAACGAAAAAACTATGACCACAGGGGCTTTCAGTCGGTCATATTGAGGTGAATGATCTTCCATAACAGATACATAACCCTGTCGTAGGACTAAGGTCAAGTAAGCAAAATCACTTAGCAACTTGGCTCAGTGCATTATTGTGGGTATTAATAGACACAGCAAGCAAATTTGGTTCAGAATACTGGAGGAATTGCCAGTAAATAATTGGCGTTGGATAAAATGGCTACAAGAGTAGATGACCAATTTCCTCGTGAAAGGAATGGCAACTACATGAAGCGCATCAATTCAATACTTTTCAACTGGTGACAGCCTGACAGGCATGCTTACAACTTTTACAGATTGATATAGTCAGAAAATACAAGAGTTGTGTAATGTGGTAAAGTTGATGGCACCAAAGCCTTCCTCCGCACTTGAACTCGAATTTTATTGTACTAAAAAGTAAGGAAGAACTATGAACCATGATATGATAAGGAAGAAGAGCGGTAGTGATGAAGGATAAGGATATGTAGTTGAAAGTTCAGGTTTGGGATGGCAGGCAGAAAATCAGGCAGTTAGCAAGAACTATGGCTGCCTCATACCTACCATTGCAACAAAAGATTGTACTAGATCTTAATTGAACCAGGTAATATCTGAACAACAAATTCTTCAAGGCATAGGAAGGTGTGCAGTAACAGTAAGTAGAAATCAACACGTTTACATACCGATGCAGAAGTAGAAGGCTCTCCCTGTGCTGAAGGCTCCATGCTCGACCGATGGATCCGGTAGCCCCAATTAGTCCTAACGCGCTGGAAGAATATGAGATGAGCACGACTGCACGAGTGATACAAGTAATAAGAGGAAAAGAATGAAATCAGGGAAACAGAACAGAAGGGGGGGGGGGGGGGGGGGGGGGGGGGGGGGGGTTGTTCTCGGTCGACTGACGGAGTCCAAATGAAGGGAATCGAAACGGCGAACTAGTGGATCCAGGAGGAAGCGTCTTGGCTGGCGGCGGGAGAGAAGAAATTCCGATTCGTGGGGAGGTTAAGAGAGGCGGTAGTCAGTTTCTGCGGCAAGGGGATGGGGGGGGGGGGGGGGAGAAAGAAGACGACTTGTCCCGCTCGGACACGCGGCGAATCAACAGCTCTCAGCACAGTACAACGAGGGACGCGTGTCATTAAAACTCGGTAGCAACTCATGTTGCAATTCATAATTAGCACGAATCACATACTATGTTAACATAGAGTAACTCATAAGTCATAAGCATACAAATAAATCATGACGGTGTAGGACCTGACTCAACATTAAAATTAATTCTTAGGAAAACCGTTAAAATTATGTCCATGTATACCTATTTTAATGCACGTCAAGGGAACTTTGCCCGTTAATGGACGCGACCCACCTTCACTTTAAAACCATAGCTCTCACCGGCCCTCTCCTATCTCACACTTCATCGGCCGGCATGTCTAGCGTGAGCGGAGGGCGACCTTTAACACCGGGCGTCGTGGACAGAAGGTGGATACTCCCGCGCTTCGCTCCGCCTCCGTCTCCACCACTACCACCTTCTAACGCGCCTAGCGCACGCCGACTTCTGACACTAGGGGAGGCATGCGGCCTCATGCGCAACAACATTTGTTGATGACCGATTGCCGTCTCCCTGACGTTTAGACGACAAACTTCGCCAATGAGGGGACTGACTGACAGTTCATGGTCGTGGGTGGCCGTGACATGGGATCAACGGCGTGATCCCAAGTACACCATGTCATCGCCATTTGGGACAACCACGTGAAGGCAATGTACGAGGACCGCCTCCACAACTTCTTTCTCTGAGGATTGTGAGCATCCCGATGAGTGGTTTTCCTTAGTCGACCTTCCCCGCTAACTCCAATGACCCCCGATGCTGTGCAGAACTCCGACGACATGTACCATCTGTTGTTGGACGATGTGGGTGGCCTGCCCCTCGTGGAGGAGTTTCTGAATATCCTACAGTGGCCCATCATGCAGGCGGCCATCGAAGCGTCCTTGGCACTGCTATAACGATTAACAACACCGGCATATGTGTAATACTCCAGCATTTTAGCAACCAATGAAGGGTAGAAGTATGATTTTGTGCATCTGCATGCATGCATCTGAAAATCCGAATAAATTTTTCGCAAAATAAAACCCTGGAGGGATTGGAGATCATTAAACTTCATGAATAGAGTTTAGCTCATCTGAGGTGAATGTGATAAATTTTGACATGACCTCCAGACATTTCTTTCTGGTTGCGGGAAATCAGATCCAAATTGGAATATACAAATGATATTGAATTGGAGAACTTATTTAGATGAATAACAAAGTTATACATGCTTATACAAATAAGCAAATAACTCATAAACAAATACCAACTCAACACCTATCACAACTCAAAGAGTTATTAAAACAAAGTTAATAATGTAAATGGTTGAGTATTAGAAAACCTTGTCTTTTTCTTTGCCCAAACATAAAAGCTATTATAAATGCTTAAGTAATCTACTTTACTACCAAACTAAACCTGATCTTCTTATCTGATTTTAGCTTCTTATCTTCAAATCTTCTCAAATTCATTTCCTGCAAGACAAAATCAGTAAGACAGAAACCTTGGGTGAAATTTAAAGGCTTTGTGTTATATGAAAGGAGTTTGGTAACAAGCCTTGCAACCTTGTTAACATATTTCTTTGTATACATTAAAGCAATTGAATTTCAAATAAGAATATACCTGGTCAGAAGGAGAGTATCCTTTGAATAGAATGTTTGCCTTCACCACAAGGGTGAGGCAACTTAATCTTGGAACTTAATTATGGAACTCAGCCAATGGATATTTGGAACTTGCCCTAATATCCAAATATTGACTAGAGGGATCAACATTACTTCAAAGGCGACAAGGGAATATGAATCAGACTTGGATCAGCTGGATCATCTGGAGTCAAGCAGTCAACAAGGATGAGGAGCAGCATTTGATCAATACAAGAAAAAAAGGACAAGAGGCACACTGAATCTTTTACCAAGAAGGCAAAGTATCAACCTCTTAATCTAATCAACTGCCTATTAAGAAAAGCCTCATAAAAATATTTCTCCAATGGAATTAAATCCCAAGGAAGAAAATAGTCATATGATAAAGACCACAAATATGAATCTTGTAAAGCCACATTAAAGAAAAGCCACAAGTCATTAATAAATTAATTGATTAAAGAAAATTATAATTATTTATACTTCAAATCTTCTTCAACACATTTTTTCAAGTAATAAATACATGAGAAACAAAGTAATAATTCATAACACTTTTCCCACATAATTACTTCATAACAAACTTTTAATAATTATTTTAAGTAAGTACACAAGAAAGATTATAATTGCAACTTAAATAACTGAAATTCTCTCTATTTTTAAATGTGACAAAGGTGTTTCAAAAATTCAAAACAAAAATATGTGGAGCTTCTCTACAATATTAGGAGCATCCATGAATTTTTCCATGATTTTTAGACTTGTCTAAAGCCTTAAAAAAATGCAGGAAGTTTCTATTATAAATATTTTCTTAATTACAGAAAAACCCAGGGGGTTATCTGCAAAATTTCTTTTCTTTCTTTTCTTCTTCCTTCGCGGCCAGAAGGACGAGGCCGATGCCGCCGCGCCACCTCCTGCTTGCCTCCTTGCGGGGATAAGACCCCGGGGAGACGTCCCCATCTCACTCTCCTCCTCACCCCCTCGCCCCTCTCTCTTTCTTCCCCTCTCTGGTAGCAACGAGCTCGCAAACCCTAACCCTAATCCGCTCGGTCGCCGACGCCCTTCCACATCGCCGGCGAACGGTGGAGCTCCACGGCCGGATACCTTGTCCATCGTCTTCGCCTCGTCGTCCTCTACGCGGTGGTGCCACGCGCGCGTGCTGGGAGGGACCGTAGCCGTGGAACGCGACCGACGTCCAGCACAGCCGCCGCCGTCGTCGACCCAGATTCCATCGCCGTCGTTGATCCTCCGGCGCCTAAACCTTGTCCGGTAGCCTCTGGGTGAGCTCCTCTTTCGTTTGCCCCTTTGTATTTCATCGATTGCATCCCGGTTCGTCGTTCCGCCGTCGGCCGCCGTGCGCCGCCGCCGCACGTCATCGCTGCTGTCATTCCGGTGACCTATTTTGGGCGGCGCCACCAGTTTCGCGTTCGCCGTCCTCTCGCGCGTCCAGCGCATTGGTCAGCATCGCCCGGCACGGTCGGAGTCGACCAGGCCGTGGTCGACATGGCTGCTGGCGCAGCTGCTGACATCAGATGACGTCAGCATGACCTTATCCTTTTACGAAATAAATAAAACTCTGACGAGTGGGACCCTCAGACATTTAATCTTTTCCTGAAATTCAAGAAAATGATTTAAAATTATAAAATCAATAACTTTTAATCTGTTTATTAAAAAAATACAAATAATATATCAAAATGCTTAGAAAAATGAAATCTATTTGATTATGCTAAATTGATAATTGTTTAAGCAACAAAAAAATAAAAGTTGTTTAGAATTACCAAAATGCCACGTAAACATCATCTAAATTTGAAATGCAAATAAATTCCTAAAATTAAATAAAAATATGTTTCAACTCCAAATTTTATAAGGATTTCAAATTTGATTTTTATTTAATTTATTGAAAAGTTTTTAATGAATGAAAAATACTAAGATCCATAAATGGATATGATTTCAATTATTTTAAAATAAATTATTTGAAAAGAATTTTCTTATTTATTAATTCAAAGGTAGTAAGTGAAATTGAATTGTACTAGCTTCTAAAGCAACTAGTTTTCTAAAAAGAAAATAAATTTGAAATAAAGTTCAACACATAAAATTTGAACTCAAATACCATAATTGTAAATGACTGTTCCGTTACTCATCCTAGGTAAAACACACAAAAGGAGTTCATTCGAAAATCAACCACTTAGTGTTATTACTTTTTGAAAGTAGTTAAATAAAATAAAATTACAAAATAAATGCAATCCTTAAGTTAGCACCTGTAAGTTATTTATTAATCATGTAAAACATTACTTCGATAATCATAGCAAACACCTAAGTCTAAAAGTTATAACAACTTAAAGCATCTCACCGCTAACAAAGTAATCAATAACGCAAAGCGCTTACTTATGAGTTTGGGTATTTTGGGTTATATGCGATGCATCTCATATTTATGCATAATAGCATATTGCAAGTGTTTCAGTAGTCCTTACCCGGACTACTTTGCTGTTTTCAGATCTACGGGTTCTGACGCACCCTAGAACCCGAAGGGCATGAACTGCCACCTCTATCACAGGCAAGTTCATCACTTGCTCATACCTCTTGAAATATTTATTATAAAACTATTTGCAAAACCTTATTATACTATCACCTTTATACAAAAGAAAGCATAAAACCTATTTCTTTAATAATATGACTATTTGGCTATCTACCTGAGTGGTGGTAACCTATTATGGATGGCAAATGGGACCATGGTAAGATGAATAGGTCCGGAGGTTCCATTTGCACGGGAAAGTATTACCTAGGAAATTAACAACAAATGCCGTCATAATGATTGCGCCGTAAAGACGCGTTAACCATAAGACCTGGAATGGGACGGGAAATGCCATCTGTACTTCTCCCGGATGCATGTCAACGGGCTGCCAGTGCCGTAGGCTGTAGGTCTTGCGGGACTACATGCACATGGGTGGGATCCCTTAAGTCCCACGGCGACTGGGGCCTATGATGGATTGTAGGGATGTCTGGAACGGGCAATCTGTTAGGCATAGGGGAGGACTTTTGAGTCTGGAACGGTCTGCCTAAAGATTTAGGGGAGGACAAACCTACAAAAGGGTGGGCATGCGTTGTGCGGAGAAGCAAAGTGAATGACTTGGATCAAAAACTGGGCCCCACACCAAAGAGAGTGTGGACGGGAAAGATCGCCCGGTTGTGCAACAAAGTCTTGATCTCTTATGGGTAAAGTAACGCACCTCTGCAGAGTCTAAAGAATTGTAACATGTTACTCCCTATTCCGGGAAGGAGCTGCGAACGCTGCAGGAAAGGAACTCCATGAAAGTTCTAGCCCTGTGAAGGATGACGGGCATAGTTTTTAGTATAAAAGATACCTCTTGAAGAAATGTTTACAAAAACCTTGCATTAAGCTTAAGGCTCCCTGGAGTCTAAAGCTGTAGCTAGTGCATCAAACTTCCCACCATACATAATGAACTTGCTGGGTAACGCTGGTTACTCACCCTTGCCCTTTTGACCCCCTGCTTAGAATAGTGGAGCCCTCAAAGGAGTTGATGGTGGTGCATCACGATATTGAGACCTTCAACAAGGAGTCAACCGCTACTTCATCAACGGAAGAACAACAACAATGGCAATGCAGGAGCAATGATAGCGATGATAGCAACGCATGCGCAATGACAACGATGAGATCACACTGCCAATGGAGGAGACCACGCTTACTGGAGGAACGAGTACAAGTCCGGATAATCTTATTCCAGATAGAGTAGATTAAGGTGGTGGCAACAGCAGTAGTGGATTAGGGGTTAGAGCTAGAGTTGATCTCCAGCTTAGTACTACGAATTGGCTCATCTCTGGATTTCATTTGCACGAGGCTAACCTCTATGTATCGAGGAGGTTCTCGAGATTTTGTATTGAATATTGTTGTAATCCTATAGTGTTACCTTGGACCTGCTATGTTTCTGTTGTACCACTCTGAGGGATGTAATATTCACGGATAGGTCCTTCTGTGAGTATTATGTCAACGACTTGCACACTACACCATGCAGTGGTGTGCTGGGTCACCGCAGCTGGTATCAGAGCAAAGCGACCTTAGGTTTGAAACCTTTTAGGAGACTTGTAGGTTGGTAAAGACTATAGGAAGTTATTTTATCTAAACTATATCTATCTATGACTTATGATGGTTATTCACCTGAGAATAATAACGTCATACTTATATAGAGTATTCTTATCTAGTCTTCTATAGGTATAGTACTTATCCATCTTGTTCTTTCTAAAACCTGGTATACCAGATGAGAGAATGTCCTATGTAATAGCGATTGTTATGTTTAAGTCAGTGATATCTATGTGGTATCACTGATGATGTCATCCTATGAAGTAGAATCCTATTGGGAGTTGATGATGGAAGGATAAGAGAAGAGAAGAACAATGGTGAGTTGGATATACTAAGCCATGCAAGTTATGACAAGTATGCCACTTTAATATGGTTCATGTCCGAAGAGGATGTTGGATAATAAGATACCATTTCAAGGAGGATATGGAGTAGTGCACTTGCCACAAGTAAAGTATTATGGTATTCATGTATACTAATAGTACCTACACGAGAGAACGTGAGGTTACACTTTAAGGTTTTGAGATGCATGGATATACGTCAAGGCACGGAGACGAAGTTCAAGTCCAAGAAGACTTAGTTCCTTTTGAACTAAGATGGAGATAGGTATAATTAGACACTAAGTCAGAGTTACCTAATTGCGAATGGTCAATTGGGGTAAATACTCTTATAAGTCACGCTTTGAGTGAAGGGTAAACCTATCCCATAAGCCAGTGAGGCAAGAGTTGTTATATGAAATAGGTCTATAATGTATTATATACCTAACTTGTAATGTATAGCATCTGAGCCTTGGTACTTGAGATGTTTATACTCAAAGTACTACGTATTTTATGGGCTAATGGTGCATGAGTGATATATAATTATATTTGGGTTTTATTGGTTCTTATTGGATTTCTGATTGACTAGATCCGAGCATGAAGTTTGAACTTGATGTGCAAATGCATGTTGCAACATTTGTTCTTTCTTGATGTTACTGGTCTAGAGGGTACATAGGTTAGTATGAGAGCGTTCTGAGTGACCAGAATTGTTGCAGCAATGGAAGCTCGCGAAGAGAAGGAAGTCAAAAAGAAGACAAAGATCTACCAAAGATGTTGCAAGGAAAGCTAAATTAGGAGACATATCCAAGAAGGAAGGTTGTGAAGTTTTTGCTTATCAGGTCACAACGTCGTTCCATAGTTGACAAACACAATGACGGAGGTCATGGAATGACAGAGACAAAAGGGAAATTCAAAGACATTGAAAGAAGAAGCAATAAAATGCAGATACATGTTAACGAGATTGTTCTAACTTGGTGGAAGAGATTGTTGTAGGAGCAAAGAAGAGATATTGATACTACTGGGATCAAGCGTGAGAAGAAGTTTATCAACACATATGTGTCCAAGAGTACTATAAGATTGAAGATAAAGGAGGATGAAGACCGGAAGAATGTGGATATTTCCAGTTCTGCAAGAATAAATAGGGAGTTGATCATCTATTGTAGACATCATCAATGATGGAAGAAGTAAAACTAATTGCCAAACACGGAGTTCATTGTTCCGAAGAACATTTGAATCAAGGGAAAAGAGTCTAGTTTGTTGTGGATTGATGATAAGCCAAGAAAGTTGATATATTTGCAAGAGGGTATCTGACACTGGTGAAGCCAAAGTACTAAAGTTACAAATTATATCCAGAACCACTATTAAGATAGATGTTATCAACAGGATTTAACAAATATTAGATGAAAGTTGGCAGATGGATAGTGTGGATCAAGGGAAAATGCAGAGAAGTATGTGGGACAAAGGATCACCAATATCTGCGCCCACGTCAGAAGGGAATTTGAGTGAATCAATATTAGAAGAAATTCTTTCTACTTATCTATACGGGAGAGGAGCCGAAACTTCGGGACGAAGTTTTTGTTAAGGGGGGAAGACTGTAATACCCCAGCATTTTAGCAACCAATGAAGGGTAGAAGTATAATTTTGTGCATCTGCATGCATGCATCTGAAAATCTGAATAATTTTTTCGCAAATAAAACCCTGGAGGGATTGGAGATCATTCAACTTCATGAATAGAGTTTAGCTCATCTGAGGTGAATGTGATAAATTTTGACATGACCTCCAGACATTTCTTTCTCGTTGCGGGAAATCAGATCCAAATTGGAATATACAAATGATATTGAATTGGAGAACTTATTTAGATGAATAACAAAGTTATACATGCTTATACAAATAAGCAAATAACTCATAAACAAATACCAACTCAACACCTATCACAACTCAAAGAGTTATTAAAACAAAGTTAATAATGTAAATGGTTGAGTATTAGAAAACCTTGTCTTTTCTTTGCCCAAACATAAAAGCTATTATAAATGCTTAAGTAATCTACTTTACTACCAAACTAAACCTGATCTTCTTATCTGATTTTAGCTTCTTATCTTCAAATCTTCTCAAATTCATTTCATGCAAGACAAAATCAGTAAGACAGAAACCTTGGGTGAAATTTAAAGGCTTTGTGTTATATGAAAGGAGTTTGGTAACAAGCCTTGCAACCTTGTTAACATATTTCTTTGTATACATTAAAGCAATTGAATTTCAAATAAGAATATACCTAGTCAGAAGGAGAGTGTCCTTTGAATAGAATGTTTGCCTTCAGCACAAGGGTGAGGCAACTTAATCTTGGAACTTAATTATGGAACTCAGCCAATGGATATTTGGAACTTGCCCTAATATCCAAATATTGACTAGAGGGATCAACATTACTTCAAAGGAGACAAGGGAATATGAATCAGACTTGGATCAGCTGGATCATCTGGAGTCAAGCAGTCAACAAGGATGAGGAGCAGCATTTGATCAATACAAGAAAAAAGGACAAGAGGCACACTGAATCTTTTACCAAGAAGGCAAAGTATCAACCTCTTAATCTAATCAACTGCCTATTAAGAAAAGCCTCATAAAAATATTTCTCCAATGGAATTAAATCCCAAGGAAGAAAATAGTCATATGATAAAGACCACAAATATGAATTTTGTAAAGCCACATTAAAGAAAAGCCACAAGTCATTAATAAATTAATTGATTAAAGAAAATTATAATTATTTATACTTCAAATCTTCTTCAACACATTTGTTCAAGTAATAAATACATGAGAAACAAAGTAATAATTCATATCACTTTTCCCACATAATTACTTCATAACAAACTTTTAACAATTATTTTAAGTAAGTACACAAGAGAGATTATAATTGCAACTTAAATAACTGAAATTCTCTCTATTTTTAAATGTGACAAAGGTGTTTCAAAAATTCAAAACAAAAATATGTGGAGCTTCTCTACAATATTAGGAGCATCCATGAATTTTTCCATGATTTTTAGACTTGTCTAAAGCCTTAAAAAAATGCAGGAAGTTTCTGTTATAAATATTTTCTTAATTACAGAAAAACCCAGGGGGTTATCTGCAAAATTTCTTTTCTTTCTTTTCTTCTTCCTTCGCGGCCAGAAGGACGAGGCCGACGCCGCCGCGCCACCTCCTGCTTGCTTGCCTCCTTGCGGGGATAAGACCCCGGGGAGACGTCCCCATCTCACTCTCCTCCTCACCCCCTCGCCCCTCTCTCTTTCTTCCTCTCTCTGGTAGCAACGAGCTCGCAAACCCTAACCCTAATCCGCTTGGTCACCGACGCCCTTCCACATCGTCGACGAACGGTGGAGCTCCGCGGCCGGATACCTTGTCCATCGTCTTCGCCTCGTCGTCCTCTACGCGGTGGTGCCACGCGCGCGTGCTGGGAGGGACCATAGCCGTGGAACGCGACCGGCGTCCAGCACAGCCGCCGCCGTCGTCGATCCAGATTCCGTCGCCGTCGTTGATCCTCCGGCGCCTAAACCTAGTCCGGCAGCCTCTGGGTGAGCTCCTCTTTCGTTTGCCCCTTTGTATTTCATCGATTGCATCCCGGTTCGTCGTTCCGCCATCGGCCGCCGTACGTCGCAGCCGCACATCATCGCTGCCGTCGTTCCGGTGACCTATTTTGGGCGGCGCCACCAGTTTCGCGTTCGCCGTCCTCTCGCGCGTCCAGCGCATTGGTCAGCGTCGCCCGGCACGGTCGGAGTCGACCAGGCCGTGGTCGACATGGCTGCTGGCGCAGCTGCTGACGTCAGCTGACGTCAGCACGACCTTATCCTTTTACGAAATAAATAAAACTCTGACGAGTGGGACCCTCAGACATTTAATCTTTTCCAGAAATTCCAGAAAATGATTTAAAATTATAAAATCAATAACTTTTAATCTGTTTATTAAACAAATACAAATAATATATCAAAATGCTTAGAAAAATGAAATCTATTTGATTATGCTAAATTGATAATTGTTTAACCAACAAAAAAATAAAAGTTGTTTAGAATTACCAAAATGCCACATAAACATCATCTAAAATTTGAAATGCAAATAAATTCCTAAAATTAAATAAAAATATGTTTTCAACTCCAAATTTTATAAGGATTTCAAATTTGATTTTTATTTAATTTATTGAAAAAGTTTTTAATGAATGAAAAATACTAAGATCCATAAATGGATATGATTTCAATTATTTTAAAATAAATTATTTGAAAAGAATTTTCTTATGTAATTAATTCAAAGGTAGTAAGTGAAATTGAATTGTACTAGCTTCTAAAGCAACTAGTTTTCTAAAAAGAAAATAAATTTGAAATAAGTTTAACACATAAAATTTGAACTCAAATACCATAATATAAATGACTGTTCCGTTACTCATCCTAGGTAAAACACACAAAAAGGAGTTCATTCGAAAATCAATCACTTTAGTGTTATTACTTTTTGAAAGTAGTTAAATAAAATAAAATTATGAAATAAATGTAATCCTTAAGTGAGCACCTGTAAGTTATTTATTAATCATGTAAAACATTACTTCGATAATCATAGCAAACACCTAAGTCTAAAAGTTATAACAACTTAAAGCATCTCACCGCTAACAAAGTAATCAATAACGCAAAACGCTTACTTATGAGTTTGGGTATTTTGGGTTATATGCGATGCATCTCATATTTATGCATAATAGCATATTGCAAGTGTTTCCAGTAGTCCTTACCCGGACTACTTTGCTGTTTTCAGATCTCCGGGTTCTGACGCACCCTAGAACCCCGAAGGGCGTGAACTGCCACCTCTATCACAGGCAAGTTCATCACTTGCTCATACCTCTTGAAATATTTATTATAAAACTATTTGCAAAACCTTATTATACTATCACCTTTATACAAAATAAACCATAAAACCTATTTCTTTAATAATATGACTATTTGGCTATCTACCTGAGTGGTGGTAACCTATTATGGATGACAAATGGGACCATGGTAAGATGAATAGGTCCGGAGGTTCCATTTGCACGGGAAAGTATTACCTAGGAAATTAACAACAAATGCCGTCATAATGATTGCGCCGTAAAGACGTGTTAACCATAAGACCTGGAATGGGACGGGAAATGCCATCTGTACTTCTCCCGGATGCATGTCAACGGGCTGCCAGTGCCGTAGGCTGTAGGTCTTGCGGGACTACATGCACATGGGTGGGATCCCTTAAGTCCCACGGCGACTGGGGCCTATGATGGATTGTAGGGATGTCTGGAACGGGCAATCTGTTAGGCATAGGGGAGGACTTTTGAGTCTGGAACGGTCTGCCTAAAGATTTAGGGGAGGACAAACCTACAAAAGGGTGGGCATGCGTTGTGCGGAGAAGCACAGTGAATGACTTGGATCAAAAACTGGGCCCCACACCAAAGAGAGTGTGGACGGGAAAGATCGCCCGGTTGTGCAACAAAGTCTTGATCTCTTATGGGTAAAGTAACGCACCTCTGCAGAGTGTAAAGAATTGTAACATGTTACTCCCTGTTCCGGGAAGGAGCTGCGAACGCTGCAGGAAAGGAACTCCATGAAAGTTCTAGCCCTGTGAAGGATGACGGGCATAGTTTTCAGTATAAAAGCTACCTCTTGAAGAAATGTTTACAAAAACCTTGCATTAAGCTTAAGGCTCCCTGGAGTCTAAAGCTGTAGCTAGCATCAAACTTCCCACCATACATAATGAACTTGCTGGGTAACGCTGGTTACTCACCCTTGCCCTTTTGACCCCCTGCTTAGAATTGTGGAGCCCTCAAAGGAGTTGATGGTGGTGCATCACGATATTGAGACCTTCAACAAGGAGTCAACCGCTACTTCATCAACGGAAGAACAACAACAATGACAATGCAGGAGCAATGATAGCGATGATAGCAACGCATGAGCAATGACAACGATGAGATCACACTGCCAATGGAGGAGACCACGCTTACTGGAGGAACGAGTACAAGTCCGGATAATCTTATTCCAGATAGAGTAGATTAAGGTGGTGGCAACAGCAGTAGTGGATTAGGGGTTAGAGCTAGAGTTGATCTCCAGCTTAGTACTACGAATTGGCTCTTCTCTGGATTTCATTTGCACGAGGCTAACCTCTATGTATCGAGGAGGTTCTCGAGATTTTGTATTGAATATTGTTGTAATCCTATAGTGTTACCTTGGACCTGCTATGTTTCTGTTGTACCACTCTGAGGGATGTAATATTCACGGATAGGTCCTTCTGTGAGTATTATGTCAACGACTTGCACACTACACCATGCAGTGGTGTGCTGGGTCACCGCAATATGGCCTCTAGTGGTAGCACTCGTGTGGCCACCAAGGGCAGCACCATGTGGTCGCGGCGCAAGCCCTAGATTCGCTAGGATTTTATTTAAATTTTATTTATGAGTTTTAGTTTTGTGTATTTTCAATGCATGTGCATAATTAATTTAAATCAAAAATTAAGAAAAAATGGAATGTGTCGCCGTGTTAGGTGCATTGGCGGACTGAGGACAAGGGCGGAATTTTTTGTCTTCTTCGCCATGCAAAAGGACCAAAACGGATAAATTTCATGTTCGTTTTGCGTCCCCGCATTGGAGGCTGACAACTCATGCTCCTCCTCCCCCATCTCCTCGTCTTCCTCTTACCTCTCCGCCTCCTCCTTCTCCATCCCCTTTTCCTCCTATGTTTTTGTCTCCCCATCCATCTCCCACTCCTCAGGAGACGGATCATTTTTTATGGCGATGACGAACTATAAGCATGGCGGGTGACGTCGATGTAGTGGGCAATCTTATGGCGGAATGTAGCTTGGGCAGGAACTGATGGCAGGAAACGGTGGCGCAAGCGGGAACCGGTGGGTGGGAGGCGACGCTTTGGATTAATCGACATTAATTATGGTGATTGTGAAGGATAAAATACGTTTTAGGCAGCCATTCTCTCCCCCAATCGGACTGAACAGTAAGGATCTTAGAACTAAATAAATACTCCACATGTTTGTGGAAGGAATGCAATACTTTCTCAACACCAGATTTATGGTTAAGCAAGTAGATCAAAGTAAAGCTACAAAAATCTTCTAGAAAGCTAACATAATATTTGAAACCATCAACACTAGTAATAGCGGGACTCCAAACATCTGAATGAATAAGTTCAAGGGGACTAGTGGTTTCGTGAGTAGAATGATGGAAAATAATTGGCGCACTTTGGCACATTGACACGCATCAAAAATAGGCAACTCACTTGAAGGTGCACAAGCTCCTAAGGACCAAATCGCGACTCTTTTGGAGGGATGATGAACCTTTGATGCCAACGATTAGTGGACACCTTGACACCAGAGAGACCATGACGAATGGAAGCTAACTTAGAAGATGTAGAGCTTGACATCAGGTAGAGATCATCCTCTATCTCCGATGCTTTTCAATATCGTCACAGACATGCTTGCCATCCTAATAGCAAGGGCTAAGGAAGATGGTCAAGTCGGAGGCCTAATTCCTCATCTCGTTGAGGGAGGGGTTTCTATTTTGCAGTACGCCGATGATACTATCATATTTATGGAGCATGATTTGGAGAAGGCAATGAACATGAAACTGATTTTATGTATCTTCAAACAGTTATCTGGTCTTAGGATAAATTGCCACAAAAGCGAGATTTTCTGTTTTGGCAAAGCAAAAGACATGCAAGATCAATATGCAGAAATCTTTGGATGTGAGGTTGGGTCATTACCTTTCAGATATTTAGGGATACTAATTCACCATCGGAAACTATTAAATAAAGAATGGAACCTAGTTGAAAACCGTTTCGAGAAGAAACTGGCTGCTGGCAAGGTAAGCTACTCTCATACGGAGATAGAATGGTGCTCATTAACTCAGTCCTTACTAGCTTACCTAAGTTCATGTTATCCTTCCTTGAAATACCTAAAGGGGTTCTAAAGAGGTTGGACTTCTACCGGTCATGTTTTTTCTGGCAAAGTGATCAGCATAAACATAAACACTGATGGCGTGGATCACACGTTCGCTGGGGAACCCCAAGAGGAAGGTGTGATGCAGCAAAGCAGCCGTTTCACTTGATTAAAAAACCAAGGTTATCGAATCCAGAAGGACTTGAAGAAGGCTTAGCAAGGTGTCAACGGCGCTGTTTACGATAATTGACGTGGAACTGCACACAATCACAAACAAACTACTTTGCCCCAACGAAACATAGAGGTTGTCAATCTCTCCAGCTTGCTGAACACAAAGAATTAAATGTGTAAATGTAAAATATGATGAGAGTGAAATATGACCTGCGAGCAAATAATTACGGAAAGCTATTAAAAATGGTTGTAAACAGTGTAGGAAAATAGGACCGGAGTCCACATATAACTAGTGGTGTCTCTCCAAAAGATATGTATGATGGGTAAACACATTACAGCAAGGCAATTGACAGAATTATGGGCGCATAACAATGCTATCATAAAACAATATAGTTCATCGTTTCATCTAATATGGGCATTAAGTCAAAATACATAGACCGTTATCCAACTGCATCTATGACTAATAATCTACTCCGGGATCGCTATCCAGCATGTCACGCAGAAGTATTAAGTTGCAAGCAACAGATCATTGCAATAAGCATTGTGCATAATGTAAGCAATGTATATAACACAAGGAAATAACACCGCTATTTTTCCCTAGTGGCAACAACGCATTCGTTGGCATGAGCGTTTCTGTCCGTCGCACTCTGCTCAAGAAGGCATGAACCCACTATCTAGCATAAATACTCTCTTTAAAGACACTAACAATTACTTGGCCAAAGAATCCACTAACATCGGAGAGCATGCAAGATTATAGATAAAACATAACATAGACATGAACAAGAGTAATGATTTCCACAATTCATCGGATCCAAACAAACACATCATGTAGCAGTTACAGATAATATGATCTTGATCATGGTAGGCAGCTCACAAGATCTAAGCAATTGAGTACAAGGAGAAGAGACAACCATCTAGCTACTGCCATGGACCCGTAGTCCCGTGGTGGACTACTCACGCATCACTTCGGAGGCAGGCATGGTGGTGTAGATGCCTCCGGTGATGATTGATACGTGTCAAACGTATCTATAATTATTATTTGATCCATGCTAGTTTTGTGATGTTGTCACATGTTTCTAATATCTTATTACATCATTTTTATGCATTTTGTCGGACTAACATATTGACAAGATGCCTAGTGTCAGTTTCCTGTTTTTGCTGTCTTTTCGTTTCAGAAACTTACCACAAGAAATATTCTCGGAATGCGCTGAAAATTTACGAGGATTTTTTATTCACCAAGACGGAGTTTCAGTCCAGAGGGCAGCCCAGTGGGCCACCCACAGGGCAAGGACGACCCCCAGCCCCGGCCTGCCCAAGGGCGGCGGGTGGGACCCGCCCCTGCTCCTGGTGGGTCCCCTCGGCCCCCTCCGACGCCTATAAAATCAGATTAATCCCAAAAACGTCGAGGCGACCATTATTTTCCAGAGAAGTCACCCCGAGGCACCGCCACCATAAACCCTAGTTCGGGGGTGATTCTGAAGCTGATCCCGGCACCTTGCCGGAGGGGAGATCGATCCCGGAGGGCTCTTCATCTCCATGTGTTCCTCCGGGATGATTTGTGAGTAGTCCCACCTTGGACTACGGGTCATAGGTCTAAAACATATAAGAACCATGTGTTTGTATTTGACGATATGTGACCCAAGTTCTTGGTTAGAAGAACATGTTAAGTGAGGAGTCATTTTTCATGGAGTTGAGATAATAGAATCTAGAGATTGGTAGACTTGGTTGAAGTCATAAAACCAAACTAGATTGGGGATCTCATAATAGTAGAAGCGCATCGAAATCATGATCGAAAATATCGAAGTGAAATGATAGCACTGTCGATTTGTGAGTCTACAACATATAGGAGTATATGATTAATTTAAGGATTAAAAGATATAATATTTTGGTTTGAGAAACTTTGTTTCAAGACTGAGTGAGTTCCAGGTGCACATTCTATGTGAAAGTCCTCTTGACTGATCATACGTCACGTAGGCATGAAAGGGAAACGAAAATCTCACTCTATAACCAAATATATTATATTCATCATATGATGATGATATGAAGTTTATCATGTGATGATAAAGTAATGTCAAATTAGGTGACGCTGACGTTTTGCAAAGAACATAAAGAACTGTATAGTACAGAACACGAACAGAACCTCTTCCACGAGCAAACATGATCAGCACTGAGACTCCATGAGTGTTAGGCACCATGAGTGTTTGGATCGAGAAAATGTAAACTAGATTATTGACTCTAGTGCAAGTGGGAGACTGTTGGGAATATGCCCTAGAGGCAATAATAAAATGGTTTATTAGCATATTCATGTTTATGATAATAGTTTATTCTCCATGCTATAATTGTATTAACCGGAAACATAATACATGTGTGGAATATAAACAACTAGTTGTCCCTAGTAAGCCTCTACCGGACTAGTTTGTTAGTCAAGAGATGGTTAGAGTTTCCTAACCATGGACTTGTTATAGTCACTTGATAACGGAGTCATATCATTAGGAGTAATGATGTGATGGACAAGACCCAAATAATAAAGAGTTGCAATTGATCGTGTGACACAGTTTCATTGCCAATGCTTTTAGTATGCCAAGTATAGTTTCCTTAGACCATGAGATTATGTCACTCCCGTTTACCGGAGGAATACTTTGTGGATATCAAATGTCGCTTCGTAACTAAGTGATTATAAAGGTGGCTTTCAGGTATCTCCGATGGTAGGTTGTTGGGTGACATGAATCAAGAGTGGGATTTGTCCCTCCATGTGATGGAGTAGATATCTCTGGGCCCTCTCGGTAATATAGTATCAAGAAAGGTTGCAACCATGTGATTAAGTGTTAATCACGGAGATCCTATATTATGGACGAGTAAAGATAAATTGCCAGGTAACGAGATGAAACTAGATATGGAGATATCGACGATTGAATCTCGGG
The DNA here is from genome assembly GCA_012064385.1 of Puccinellia tenuiflora. Classification (NCBI taxonomy): domain Eukaryota; kingdom Viridiplantae; phylum Streptophyta; class Magnoliopsida; order Poales; family Poaceae; genus Puccinellia; species Puccinellia tenuiflora. The sequence continues at coordinate 296,304 of QRDG01000248.1, read as the reverse complement.
CAAATTAAATATCGGTGAGACAAAGGGAATTGTATACGAGATTAAGAATATCCGGTATCGTGGTTCAATCGATAAGATCCTTGTGGTTTATTCCGCTTGTTGCGTAGGAAAATTTTTGTTTTGTATGTTGCGACCCCTTCAGTGGTATCAGAGCCTAGATCTATTCATAGATGTTGGTGCGATTAGAACACAAGGAGTTGTGGGCGTTGATATTTTATGTTGCTACCTTCTCACGTGCACTTTGCGTCTTTGCGGTATTGTGAGATTGAAGCGGCCCGGACCAACCTTACTCGTCCACGCACGAGAGACCGGTTCCACGACAGACATGCAACTTGTATTGCATAAGTGGCTGGCGGGTGTCTGTTTCTCTTACTTTAGTGAAGATGCAATTTTCAATGGAAGGCCTTTCAAAAGGATGAGTAAATAAGCAACTACTATATCACCGTTGTGGTTTTGCGTAGATTAGAACGGTTCTATCTCGTTGACCCAAGACACGTAAAAATTGCATAAACAAAGTAGAGGACGTCTAACTTGTTTTTGCAGAGGGGGTCATGTGATGTGGTATGGCCAATGTGTGATTTGTGATAATGTATGCAATGATCATGTTTGCAATCTTTCACGACTTGCACGTCGATGAGTACGGCAACCGGCATGAGCCATATGGTTGTCTATTATTTTATGTGACCTGCGTGTCATTGAATCACCATGTAATTGCTTTACTTTATTGCTAAGAGTAGCATTAGTTGTAGTTGCAATAGTTGGTGGACAACCATGGTGATGACGCCACAATGATGGAGATCATGCCGGTGCTTTGGAGATGGAGATCAAAGGCACAAGAAGAAAGGCCATATCATATCACAATTATGAATTGCATGTGATGTTAATCCTTTTATGCACCTTATTGTTATGCTTAGATGTGATCGCGATGGTAGCATGATAAGGTGATCTCTCATGTTAATATCAAGATGTGTTCTTCCCTAGTATGCACCGTTGCCAAAGTTCTTCGTTTCGAAGCACCACGTGATGATCGGGTGTGATAGATTCTACGTTCACATACAACGGGTGTAAGCCAGATTTACACACGCGGAAATACTACGGTTTCCTTGACGAGCCTAGCATGTACAGACATGGCCTCGGAACACAAGAACCGAAAGGTTAAACACAAGTCATATGGATGATATGATCAACATGGTGATGTTCACCATTGAAGCTACATCACCTCATGTGATGATCGGTTGTGGTGTAGTGGATTTGGATCGTGTGTCACTAAACAACCAGAGAGATGTTGAGTTTAGTGGGAGTTCATTAAGATGAACTAAAATTATCATAAACAAAAGTCCTTAAGATGTCTTTGCAAAAATCCTTGTAGATCTTGGTCGACTACGGTAGTCGGTTCGTTGCTGAAAAACTGCGTCTCGATGGGTCATTTTGTTAAGTGGTACCTGCTTTTGAAAGAAGTCCTAAACACCCATGCTCAGCTCTACGTGCTAGAAGAACCAATAGGAGATAAACCCAAATATTTCTGCAAGCGATGAAGAGTACATGGAGTGGTTTTGAACCACCTACTTGAAAGTCAAGTGGATGATGTGCACCTTCATGAATTCTGACCTAAGTAGACAATTCAAGAACTTGATTGCAATGGAGATTGTTGATGAGCTGAAAAATAGTTTTTCAGCGCAAGTTAGAATTGTAAGGTTCGAATGTCTGAACGGTTTTCTTTCACTCAAGATGGAAGAGAACACTTTCTTGGAACAACACCTGAGGATAATGCATGAGATACATCATCGTCTAGTGCTTGTTTGGAACCATGAGATAAATGACGGTTTCGCGATAGATGGGGTGCTACGCTAGCTTCTCCCCAGCTTCAAGAATTATGTTGGAGACTAGGTCATGGGAAGGGATTTGATCACTTTCTGTGAGTTTGTGTCTCGGCTGCGTCATGTCAAAGTGGAACCCATAGCAAGAGAAGTTGGCAATGCAGAAAGTATATATTGATATACAAGTTATAAGTGTTTAAGTCCAAATTGCAATTGTGGCGGTTTCGATAAGTATTTGATATTCATTATGTTTTATGAAAACAGAACCTGCTGCTTGAGATTTGCATAAAGGATATGGGAAGACGTTGCGGAATGGTGGCAATCAAGGAGTTGATGCCGGCAATGATCTGTCTCTACATTTATCGTTTTGATTAGAGGATTTGAATAAGTTTTGTAATCGAACTAAGTGTGATTTTGATTAGTGTGTCTTGCTTATGTGAGACGGTTATTCATGTTAAAGACAATGGTTGTTCTATTTTCATGAGTGATCCTTTTTGGAAATCACAAGTTTCGATTATAAGTGTGTTATTCTTATTATAATCTAGATGATAAATTGGTTGACATTTATAAAATATGAGACATACTAAAATATCCAAAACTTAATAATGACAATTGTTTTAGTCGTGCTAAAGATTGAATAAACATTTTGATGTTTTATCAATGCGCCTTATTGAAGGAGTATGACTAAAATGCCACCCTTTGGAAGTGTGTCATGAGTTGCCAAAAATAAATTGAGTTATATGTTAGTATGTGGACTTGTGAAAAGTGTTATCACAAATTACAATGTTTAGAATATTTCAAAGGCGTTTGATGTGTCCTAAGATATTGTAATCACACACTATTTGATATTGTGTGGTCTGATAAAATAAAAGGGGTTTTTCTTATTAGGGTTTATTTGTAGCATTTAGATTTATCTGATAAACACTCTGTTTTAAATAAGGGTCTATTTAATGATTTGCATTTCGCATATGAGTTATGTGAAACAGTGGTTTCAATAATTATGGGATAATTAGAAACTATTGCAAATAAAGTTTGTAGTATATTCATATGTGACTATGAATAGAGATTCGACAATGAGAGACTAAAAGGGACAAATCAATTGTTGGTTGTGTTAAATGTTTTAGTGTATTTATCGTGAAAAGGTTTCATGGATAAAAGAATTGTTGGAATGAAATTGAGAAGCTAAAAACTTGCTTGTTTATGTATCAAGTGGCACATTTAGATGCCATGTTGGTTAAAACTTGACACATAAAGGAATTAATGATGGTGATCATTGAATTTCGGTTTAGCTTGTCTAAAGAAAAGTAGGATTCAAGAATATTAAACTTTTGTCAAGTTACAAAATAATATTCATGATTCACTTGTCATGTTTGAGAAACAGGACAAACCTACGAAACTACAAAAGGAGAAATAGAAACTTTAAATACGAAAATGACTGAGAGTCATCCTATGTTAAGTTTGAATCACAAAGTAATTGTTACTTGATTTTGTGAAAGCGTTGTTTCACATATTTATTCTTCAAAAGGGTTTGTAAGGAATAACTAAAACTTACTGGACAAAAGCACAAGAGGTAAAGCTCTTTAACATATTCAATGTTGTTAACTACATGGTGTAGTTGTGCTTAAGGTCAAAAAGGATTTATGCTAGCAAAGTACTAGTATTCGTATAAAGAGTTCTCGATATTAATAGTTAATTAAGAATTTTGGAGGTGTCCAAAATATCGAGAAAATACACGAGTGTGATCTAATTAAGATATGTGGCGACATATGTTAAGTTAGAGCAGAAACTATTTTCCATGATCAAAATATGTGGTGACATATGTTTGAGTGGGAGCTAGTTAATCATAGACAAATATAGAGATAACATATTTCTGAGTGGGAGCCAAAGTGGTTTCACAATTTAATATGTGTATGGTGTATATTTGAGTGGGAGTTTACAACATCTTGTTTGAGTGAAATGGAGATTTCATAAATGTTGTAAATATTTTAGGAACCAAAACGCATAACTTGTGAAGTTAATTTGAATGTCAAATATCTATGGAGATAGATGCGTATTTTGTTGTAAATAAGTCAGGAACCAATGTATAACTTATGAAGTCAGTCAAATATCCATGGAGATGGATGTATCTATGGAGGATAGATATGTTTGATAAAGCATTATGTCAGGATGTTTAACCTAAGTAAGATTTTGAAGGAGTTCAAAATAAAACAAGAGAAGAAAGGTTCATCTGCTTGTGAAAAATAGGTGAAACATTGAGTTGATAACTCAGTACAAAAATGATGGTTGGAGGATATGTTAGAATTCGCTATGAATTGTTCATAGGTCTAAAACATATAAGAACCATGTGTTTGTATTTGACGATATGTGACCCAAGTTCTTGGTTAGAAGAACATGTTAAGTGAGGAGTCATTTTTCATGAGTTGAGATAATAGAATCTAGAGATTGGTAGACTTGGTTGAAGTCATAAAACCAAACTAGATTGGGGATCTCATAATAGCAGAAGCGCAGCGAAATCATGATCGAAAATATCGAAGTGACATGATAGCACTGTCGATTTGTGAGTCTACAACATATAGGAGTATATGATTAATTCAAGGATTAAAAGATATAATATTTTGGTTTGAGAAACTTTGTTTCAAGACTGAGTGAGTTCCAGGTGCACATGCTATGTGAAAGTCCTCTTGACTGATCATACGTCATGTAGGCATGAAAGGGAAACGAAAATCTCACTCTATAACCAAATATATTATATTCATCATATGATGATGATATGAAGTTTATCATGTGATGATATGAGGTTTATCATGTGATGATAAAGTAATGTAAAATTAGGTGACGTTGACGTTTTGCAAAGAACATAAAGAACTGTATAGTACAGAACACGGACAGAACCTCTTCCACGAGCAAACATGATCAGCACTGAGACTCCATGAGTGTTAGACACCATGAGTGTTTGGATCGAGAAAATGTAAACTAGATTATTGACTCTAGTGCAAGTGGGAGATTGTTGGGAATATGTCCTAGAGGCAATAATAAAATGGTTTATTAGCATATTCATGTTTATGATAATAGTTTATTCTCCATGCTATAATTGTATTAACCGGAAACATAATACATGTGTGGAATATAAACAACTAGTTGTCCCTAGTAAGCCTCTACCGGACTAGTTTGTTAGTCAAGAGATGGTTAGAGTTTCCTAACCATGGACTTGTTATAGTCACTTGATAACGGAGTCATATCATTAGGAGTAATGATGTGATGGACAAGACCCAAATAATAAAGAGTTGCAATTGATCGTGTGACACAGTTTCATTGCCAACGCTTTTAGTATGCCAAGCATAGTTTCCTTAGACCATGAGATTATATCACTCCCGTTTACCGGAGGAATACTTTGTGGACATCAAACGTCGCTTCGTAACTGGGTGATTATAAAGGTGGCTTTCAGGTATCTCCGATGGTAGGTTGTTGGGTGACATGAATCAAGAGTGGGATTTGTCCCTCCATGTGATGGAGTAGATATCTCTGGGCCCTCTCGGTAATATAGCATCAAGAAAGGTTGCAACCATGTGATTAAGTGTTAATCGTGGAGATCCTATATTATGGACGACTAAAGAGAATTTGCCAGGTAACGAGATGAAACTAGATATGGAGATATCGACGATCGAATCTCAGGCAAATTAAATATCGGTGAGACAAAGGGAATCGTATACGAGATTAAGAATCTCCGGCATCGTGGTTCAATCGATAAAGAACTTCGTTGAATATGTAGGAGTCAATATGGGCATCCCGGTCCCGCTATTGATTATTGATGTGATCATGTCTACATGTTCTCGAACCCATAGGGTCACAAACTTAAGGCTTCGATGTAGCTAGGGTTTTAGTGAGATAAGTAAATGGTGTAATCAAATGTTGATTCGGTGTCTCGGATGAGATCCTAGATATCACGAGGAGCTCCGGAAGAGTTCGGGAATTTTCCGGCAGAGTATCAGAATATTCTAGAAGGTTCCGGAGGGGTCCCATAATGGGGCCCACGTGCCCTAATGGCCCACATGGACCAAAGGGGGCGTGCAGCAGCCCACATGGGCTGGCCGCACCAGCCCCCCAAGGGCCCATGTGGCCAAACAAGGTGAAAGGGCCAAAACCCTAGGGGTGCCTTGGGGGGCAAGCCTCCCCCCTTGGCCGCCGGCCCTAGGGCTTGGAGGAGGGGCCAAGGCAGCCCCCCCCATGCCTATATAAAGAGGAGGGGAGGGCTGGGGCGTGGCAACCTGATACCCTAGCCGCCGCCTCCCTCTCCCATCTCCCTCCTCTCTCCTGCAGCTGCTTGGCGAAGCCCTGCAGGAATTTCTCCACCATATCCACCACCACGCCGTCGTGCTGCTGGGATCTCATGAGCCACTTCCTCCTCGCTTGCGGGATCAAGGAGAGGAAGTCTTCATCGAGCTGTACGTGTGGATACCGCGGAGGTGCTGCCCGTTGTGGCACTTCATCGGATTGGATCTTCGAGGAAATACATCTCCTCGCGACTAGATGAGTCTAGTTGCGGGGATCGACTAGCCAACCCCTGCACCGACAAAACGCGTTTGTTCGATCTTCAAGGGTAAGAGATTGGATCTCATCTTCGCTACCTCCATCTAGTAGATCTAGATCCTTGGGGTTTATTCCGCTTGTTGCGTAGGAAATTTTTTGTTTTCTATGCTGCGACCCCTTCATGTGCTTCATGTATTATGATCTTGTGAGCTGCCTAACAAGATCAAGATCGATTATTGTAATGCTATGTGATGTGTTTGCTGGGATCTGATGGATTATAAAGTTATGATCAGATTGTGCGTGATTCTTATATGTTGATTTATGTTTTTCCATGCTCTCCGATGTGCATAGTTACTTTGGCCAAGTGATTATGTGTATCTCCAAGATGGAGTATTTATGCTAGATAGTGGGTTCATGCCCCCTTTTGTTCCTGGGCACGAGTGACAGAAACGTGGTGAGGATGTGCTGTTGCTACTAAGGGTAAAACAACGGTGTTAATGTCTCTTTTGATATTAGTATTGCTTACTTCATGCGCTTTAATTAATGCAAATGTTTGTTGCTTGCAACTTAAACCGTTGGGTGACATGCTGGATAGCGATCCCACGGTGGACTTTTTAGACAAAGATGCAGTTGGACTCAACGGTCTTTGTTCATTGTCGTGATGCCTACATAAAATATTATCATGTTCTCTATGTCATAGCTAGATTAAGTTTGTGTTATAATCTTGTCAATTGCCTAGTTGTAATTTGTTTACCCATCTTATGAGTGTTTTATTTACTTGAGAGACTCCACTAGTGAACCCATGGCCCCCGTCCATCTTTTTACATTGATTGCAACCTTTATTCATCACTTTTCATCATCATTACTCCTCTGGTCCACTTTCATATTTTTATCTATTTCACTATACAATTAACCGCTTTGTTTCTTCGAGACCGGAAAGATTGACAACCTTTCCGCCGTTGGGAGCAAAGGAATTGGTTGAGTGTGTGCAGGTCCCGTCTGTTGAAGATTAAGCGTCAGAGATCTTCAACATTCACTTTGTTGTTGATTTCAAAGTCCTACTAGTTCGTTAACGAGGGAAAACTGCTACTTACTACATCCACGCCTTCGCTTGGGGCACAACCCAACGCTACCATCACCGATCATCAAGCAGTTTTCTGGCGCCATTGCCGGGGACTTTGGAGCTACAGCAAGGGGAGTCTCATACTCTCAATCAGTTTACTTTGTTTTTGTCTTGCTTGTTTTATTTCTCATTTAGTTTATTGTTCTTGTTACAAAATTTTAAAACCCAAAAAAATTAGTGTAATCTTTATTTCAATTTTGTTTATCTTTTATCTAGTAGCCATGTTTCCTACTAAGTTTGGTATGAAAGATGTTAAGGTAGGAAGTGGGGATGTTGTTGGAAAGGATAATATTGAAGAATTCCTCACTTTCGTTAGCAAACTCTATACTCACGATAAAAGATCAATAGTCGAGCTAACTAATAGTTATGATTCCGCTATATCTTGTTTGGTAGCTCGTCTTGAGAAGAGGTTTGTTAATTTAAATCCCATATTACAGCAAATGTTTCTTAAGCTTGATAGCATGGAGAGAGGAAAGGAAAAAAGATTTTGTATTAGAAACTCTTCTCCATGAATTTAATGATATAGTTAAGGAAGATAGGAAATATTTGCTCGTTATGGTGCTCTTGGTTCATATCCTAATATTCACTATTCTTTGGATGTTAGGGATGAAAATCTAAGGAAGTACACTCGCAAAACCGAGGTAGAGGAGAAAGTTGATATTGCTATACCATTTAAACTCCTAGGGATAGCCGATGCATTGGAAGACAATTTCGGTTGGATTGCTCCTCAAAATCTATTTGATGAGAGTAGTCAACCAAAGAGAAAGGAGGAGGGTGATTCTCAGCCCTATATTGATAATATCCAATGCATCTATGATAAATTTGCTAGTGTTTATTTGAAGGATGATAATGCCCTTGATTTTGAAAAAACTTGATATTTGGCATTGCGCCTAGCTAAAAGGCGTTAAAGAAAAGCGCTTGTTGGGAGACAACCCATCTTTTCTGTCACTCCTGCAACCCTACCATAGGCAAACTAAATACACCATGCATTCCCCTAGGCCCTTTGAAAGGTGAAGTATCATGTAGTCGACGTTCACACGATACCACTAGAGGAATTACACCACAACATATAATCAAACCATTAAATATTACTCAACATTATGCAATTACTAGCAACTAGACTTTCTCCATGTCCTTAAGCACCAAACGAACTACTCACAGACATCGTATGGATCATGATCAGAGGTGATATGAACATGGGCAACAATCTGATTGTAATGATAATTCACCGATAAAACTCTCAAACATCAACTACATGTGGTAATCAACGCCCGGGATACGATTCCTATGAACTAATAGCAACACAATGATAATTGTTACAGCGAGATGAGATGGGATGGTGACGGTGATGATGGTTCTGATGGTGGAGATGATGTTGACGATGATCCCGATGATGCCGGCGTGATGGTGATGACGATGGCGGCGATCCCCCCCCCCCCCCCCACCTCCGGGAGGAGATTCCCAGACAGTTTTTCTCCCTGTTGGAGCTCTTCTTCTCTCTGTCTGGTTTCCGCCTCGTGGAGGCAGCGGAAAAAATTATTGGTCGATGCCCCCGACGTTTGTAGGTCAAAGGGAAGTAATACGCCAAAGGGGAGCCGGAGGGGGGCCACATGGGCTAGGGGCGGGTCCCACCCGCGGCAGGGGGCCGCCCCTGCTCCTTGGAGCTCGCCTCCGTGCGCCCTTTTGGCTCCTTGACTTATTTCCCAAAATATTTATCTCCGAATTGTTCTGGAATTTTTGGAGCTTCCGACGTCAGGTATCTTGATAGGTACTTTTCCAGCTGATTCCGGGCTCCGGCAGATGCATCCCCAATAATTGCAAAACATGCAAAATAAGGTAAAATAACATAAGTATTGCATCATAATATGAAATATATCAATGAATAAAGGTAAATTATGATGTAAAATAGTGATGCAAAATGGACGTATCAATCCCTGGGTGGATCGATGAACAAATGTTAAGTATATTCTTCAGTGTCTATAGAGAACTGAAGATATATTTTCTGGTCCGAGGTAATAGTGTAGACAACTTGCCGTAAAGAGTTACGATGCCGTAGAGAGTTATGATGATGCAAGTTATGACACTACGACTAGAAATCTCATACAGGAGAAGTCTGTTGCTTAAGATAGAACATGGTTGAGTTGCGAAGTTGCATATTATTGCACTACCGCACAATCTACATAGGTTCAGGAGTATATGGCTGCTTTAGACGTGGCAAGTGTGATAGGACTGAGCAGGTTTTTCCTAGCATGTATGGTTTCCCTTAATAGATCTCTTAGACTATCATGGCCCATGCTACGCGAAGATTCGAGTCTCACTCCATCGCCAAAACATATATTTCAACCGTTATCATAAGATACGGAATGATGTCAAATCAGGTGACATAAAGTTTTGCAAAGTACATACAGATCTCAATGGGTCTGATCTGTTGACTAAAACGGTTTCCACAAGCAATGCATAGTCGAAGCACCAGGAGGCTAATGGTGCAAACTAGATTATTTGAACTCTAGTGCAAGTGGGAGACTGTAGGAGTTATGCCCTAGAGGCAAATAATAAAAAAGTTTTATTAGCATAACTCATATGTTCATAATAAGTTTTATACCATGCTATAACTGTATTAAGCGGAAACATTAATACATGTGTGGTATACAAACAACCAGGTCCCTAGTAGTCTCTATATTGACTAGTCCATTGGTCAACTAATGATCAAGGTTTCCTGATCATGGGCATTTATGTCAATTGACAATGGAGTCATATCATTGGAGAATGACGTGATGGACATCCACCCAAAGTAAGTTAGCGCAATAAGATATGTCACGAATGTCGGTATTGCGATAACTTAATAGAAACGTATAGTAACCGAATCCTTAGACCGTGAGATAATAATCCTATCACTATCATCGGAGGATGCCTTGACTGTATCAACCGTCACACCGTAACAGGGTGATCATAAAGGTGCAGCTCAGGTATGCAAAGGTGATATGTTGAGAAGTATGTATCAAGAAGCGGGATTTGTCCATCCGCGTGACGGAAAGATATCACTGGGCCCACTCTGTGATATTACATCGAAGTCTTGCAAGCATGTAACTAGGTCATAGAGATGTAATATCATGGAGACGAGTAAATAAGTTTTGTCAGAAACGAGATGGGGATCTCGGACAAACTTGATATCGTGAGACAAAAGGAATTGGTGAACAACGATAAGGTTCAAGCGACAAAGAACTTCGTGGAACGCACAGGGGCCATCATGGGTGTCCAGATCCCGCTGTTGGTCATTGATCGGAGAGGGGTCTCGATCATGTCTGGAGTGATCCCGAACCATAGGGTGGCACACTTAAGGGTAGACGACGCTTAGGAATAGCTTTGACACCGAAGAGAAATGAGAAATGAATCGGAATTATTCCGTGAGTTATCCGATGATAATCGGAGAGGTTCGAAGTGTTTCGGAA